>JACEIK010002761.1:33126-102116 GCA_018107945.1 Datura stramonium | reverse complement strand
ACTAATCATGTTGGTTAGCACATATATTCACATTTATATAAAATTACATGAAAATGTATAAAATAAATTAGATAAACAAGACTAATTTAAGGTATAAAGCGTCACTCAGGCATGCTATTTTTGCCCGAGATCAGAAGTCCATATTGACCTCTTCCCACTTCCAAGTGGGGATACTGATGTCTTGTAGAATACCTCCAGGTCTCTAATACTCCACTTTCACTTGTTGACAATTCAGACACTTAGCCACAAACTCTGCTATGTCCCTTTTCACGCCATTCCACAAATTGACTTCCCGTAGGTCACACTACATTTTGGTGGCACCTTGATGGATAGAATATCAGGAGCCATGAGCCTCATGCAACATCCTTTCTCTTAAATCATTGTCACTCCAAACACATAAACGACCCTGATATCAAATAACACTATCTCCCCCTTGGGAGAAGGCCTCCAACTTCTGATTTTTAACCGTTTCTTTCAACTTCACCAAGATAGGATCCTCATCATGCCTATACTTGACTTTAGTCACCTAAGAATATTCTGAACCATCCTTAACAATGACACCACCATCTATAAAATCGATAAGGCGAGTCCCTAATCATGCAAGCCGATGCTCATCCTTCACCAAATTTTTCCTTACATCTTCCACATGAGAAACACTCTCCATGGACAGTCTGCTAAGTGCATCCGCCACTATATTGGCCTTGCCCGGATGATAAAGGACACTCATGTCATAGTCCTTGAGAAGCTTTAACCATCTTCTTTGTTGCAAATTCAAATCCTTCTGGGTAAACATATACTATAGGCTCTTATGGTCCGTAAACACATCCACATGGACCCTATTCAAGTAGTGTCTCCAAATCTTCAATGCAAACAATACTGCTACCAATTCTAGGTCATGCGTCGGGTAATTCTTCTCATGAGTCTTAAGTTATCTGGAGGCATATGCAATGACCTTACCATGCTGCATCACACACACATCCAAGACCAACCCTAGAGGAGTCACAATACACAACGAATCCATCCGTACCCTCTGGTAGGGTCAACATTGGGGCAGAAGTTAGTCGAGTCTTTAACTCCTAAAAACTCTTCTTTTGAACTTGTTCTTGATTGTAACCTTTTTCCATTGACGATAGTCAATGCACATATGAAGAGACCCATCCTTCTTTTGAACAAGGAGAACTGGTACACCCTACGTGGACTTTCTAGGTCTAATGAAGCCCCCATCTAAAAGATCCTTCAACTGATCCTTTAACTTCTTTAGGTTAGCTGGAGCTATTCTATAAGGAGGAATAGATATAGGCTGCATGTTGGGAAGAAGGTTAATACCAAAGTCAATCTCCCGCTCGGGATGGACTCCTAGTGGATCATTTTGGAAAACCTATAGATATTAACATACAATAGGGATAGACTGAAGAGTCGGTGTCTCAAATATAGCATCCTAACCCGAACTAGGTGGTACACTCAACTCTTGGAAATCATCTTTCTTGCCTTAATTTAGGAAACAAAGTGACCTACAGGCACAACTGAATTACCCTTCTATACTAGGACTGGCTCACCTAGAAATCGAAACTCTATTATTTAGGTTCTATAATTCATTGAGGCATAACATGCATAATGTCAAAATCAGTCATGTCTAACTCTACTAAATCGGTTGAGTGACTTTCTAAAGGACTATGACCGGGCAATTTCTGTATACCTATCGAGCTATAACTGAGTCACCGACTGAAGTAGCGACTGAGAAGGGTTCTGCTATGATTTAGGGACTAACTCCAAAACTAATGGCAATATAATGAGTCATAAAAGATAAAGTAGCCCCTGGATCTAACAATTCATACACATCACGATTAAATACTTGTAACATACCAGTGACCATATTTGGAGAGACCTTCTACTCCTGACACAAACTGGAATGCTGGGCTCTACTAACATGCCCCCCTAATCTCGGGAGCCTGATGTCCTTCCCCTTTGATCATGCCTAGATCTAGATGGCACACTGGTTGATGAAAACGCTGGGGCTGATGATCTCTAGCGGGACTACTAATGATGTCTACCACTGGACCACTGCTGGAAAAACCCAAAGCTGCCTGTCCTAGCCCTCTTGGCCTCTCTCTCCCTTTCCTTTATCTGATCCACCTCTATCTTCTGGGCGTATATAACAAATCGAGAGAAGTCTAGATCACTGTTCAGAATTGCGGTTCTACACTCCTTGACCAACGAATCTGATACTCCAAAAATGAATTTGTTCATATGGGCTCTCTGATCCGTAACCTTATTCGGTGCATATTTGGACAACCGGGTGAACTCCAAGGCATACTCTTGCACAATCATATTGTTCTTCCTCAAGTTTTCTAACACCGCTACCTTGGCCTCCCTCAACTCCCTAGGGAAGAATCTATCTAAGAAGGCAGTCATGAACTCATCCTAGCTTATGGGAACTGCCCACTACTCTACCATCCCTCCACTGACGGTACCAAACATAAGCAACCCCCTTCAGTTGGTAGGATGCTAAGTCTGCTCTCTCTTCTCTCATCACCCCCACACTCTAGGTGATCTTATGTATCTCCTCAAGAAACTCATGCAGGTCCTCATCCACTTTTGAACCAAGGAACTTAGGTGCATTCATCCTAAGGAAATCCCGAATTTGAGTCGCCGCTGTGCTCCCATCTAAGGGACATGGTCCACCACCTACTGGTTGACCTGAGTGGTCAAAGCCTATGCCAACATTTCAAAAGCCAATCTAAACTCCGCATGAGAGACTTGCTCGAGCAAAGGACCTGCTGGTGTTGGAGGGGCTTGTTGGTGTCCATTTCCGTTGCCATCTTCATGGCCATTCCCATTTCTGTTTCTTCTACCATTCACTTGGCATGGAAGCATGATTCTGCAAACACGTATAACATGAATTAGAAGAATAGAGAGGTACTTCATCGCACGACATAGATCATAAAAGAAGGGAAATTTCCTAAAACGTCTTTTAGCCTCTCCCCCATAAGTGTGGCATGCTTCACACCCATGGAAAAAACTCTACTCAACACGGCTTTCAGACACTGTAGGACACTCTAAACCTTTGCTTCGATACAAAGTTTGTCATGACCGAACATAGGCCCTGAACAAGATATGGGACCTAGAACAATGAATGACTCCAAGTAAACCCATGGCATGAACATAACAGCTAAAGAGCATACATCAAACAAAAACTGATAAACCAAACATGAATAAGCGGAAGTCTGAATAGCATAAAGATCAATATAGAGTCAACACTGAAAAACTGAAATTCTACATATCATTTCAAAAAGCCTCTAACATAACTGAAGAGCTACTGGGAAAACATGCCCAACTAGCTCACTAAAGTCTGAAAACTGAAAGTAACACAACTCAACAATCTGAAGGTCCTCGAAGTATGAGGACTCACCAATAAGAGAACTGGACTAAGCTGTGGAGACTGGCTAACGGCGAAACTGAGTCTGAGCGTCTGAACCTATATCATGAAACAATACAACATGGAGTATGCAGTCCGTAGTTGGAATGTACTGAGTATGCAAGGTAAGTAAAACATGTTGAGTGACTGTTAGCTGAAATCATGCATATAAACATATAAGATAAGATCATGAGAGTAAGACTATATGTTGAAATCTGAAAAACATTAATAGTCATAAACTGCATCTCATATCTGAATTGAATAACCCAAAGTTGGAAATAGAATCATATGGCTTTCCATAACTGAATCATAAGTAAAAGCTTATAAATTGATTATTGGGTCAAACCTACTGAAAACATAATATCATAAATCATAAACATGAAAAACTGAAATCATGAGGAATAATGGGAGACTCGCCTCAATTGACACGATCACGATAGAGCTTATGTGATGTCCCAACTATTATACTCAAGTGGGCAGAGCCTTCCAAAACCTTGCCAGGGCTAAGAACGCTACCATGATATTGATATCAAGCTGAAGGCCCTTGGGGGGTAGGGGGAAGCTCACAAGAGAGGTCCCAATGTAAACATATAAATCTATGTTGGCGCGTAGTTATGAGATTTGGGGTTTATGTGAACCCCTATCCACTCAATGCTGACACTATTCCCAAAAACATGCAAGGTGCTCTCCATCATTTTTCAACAAAGCTGAAATCATTTTTCAATGAAGCTGATAATGTGATTACATGCGTAGTCTGAAATCTGAATATGGGGAGTCCTAGCTCCAAACATACCATAACCTGAAAATTAACGAGTATCACTCCAAATCATATGGTAAGCTAATATTATAAAACTAATCTGAATCATGAAAACATACTTAACATGTGTGGGCTTGCCCAAATCTTAAAATCATGCATACTTGAAATAGACTTCATAAGTCAAAATCATAAATTCATACATGGGTGATTTGTGAACATTCAATCATGCTAGATATCTCATCATACTTGAAATCATAAATCATAAACTTGACTTATCATGAACTTGCATAATTGGGCATAATTTTCTAAAACTTGAAATCATGAATTTATAATCAAAATAGATATAAAATCTGCCGATGAATCTTAAAACATACTTTGAAACATGAAGGGGATTAATCGGTAAACAAATCATAGGAAATTTCATGAAATTAGGTTAAAACCCCATAGGATCATCAACTTGAATTAAGACTTGAATTCATGAGATTGATGCGAGATATGGGCATGCGAGTGAAAGGAAACTTCCATTCATAGACCTACATACTTGGGAGGACTGGATCTTCACTTGTATTAGAAAGCCCAAGAGATCTGGAGAAGAACTTGAAGAATTGTAGGCTTGATCTTCAAAGAGAATTTTCTAGTCTTGCATGCATGTGAGGAGAATGATTTAGAATAGGTTAAATCCCCTTAAAACCCTCCTAACAGAGCTCAAAATGACGTAGTTTGGGCTTAAGAGCTTAGGAATTAAGAAAATACCCTTATTGATTAGCAGAAAAAATAATACTTCCAGTCACCATGAGGGACATAACAAGTCGTTAGTCTCCCCTCATAACCACCATTGGAAATTTCCAATCTCCCAAACTTCTCATCCCTACGAACAACTTAATGAGTCATTAGAGATTCCGACGACTTGTTCCCTCAACCCGTTACCTACACTGAAATCTTACCCTTTATCCACTTGACGGGTCATTCTGCAATTTGTTGGGAGTCACGACGACTCGTCATCCCATCCATTGCCATTTCCCAAGAAGACATCTCCTCAAAACTAGACACCACCTGACGGGTCACTTAATGACCCATTAGGTCACACCATGAGTCACTAGATGACTCGTTCTGTGACCTGGTGTAGATTTTCCTAATTTCTCCATTTCAACCCTTGAGTCTCGTCTTAGGGACTTTTGGGGTATTACAATATAGGTCCAGACGATCAGACCCAGTTCCACTGTTAGTCCAGTTCCCGCATCTTAGTCCTGTTTCCCATCATTGGTGATTCCTCATCTTTGGAGGACCTTCAGTTTAATATTGAGTTTTGTTATGTTTAGTTTCAGACTTTAGCGAGCTAGTTGGGGATGTTTTCCCATCAGCTCATCAAACAGTAGTAGAGGCTTATCAGACAATAAGTAGATTTTCAGTTTTGCAGAGTATTAACTCTATTTATGATTGCTATGTTATTTAGACTTCTGCTTATTCAGGTTTTAGTTACCATATTACACTTGATGTATGCTCTTTAGTTGTTATGTTCAGGCTATGGGTTGACATGGAGCCAATCGTGGTTTAGGTCCCGTGTCCTGGTCCGGGCCTATGTTCTATTCATGACAGTATAACACAAGTTAGAGGAATAGGGAGAGAAGAACTTCATCACACGACATAGATAATGAAAGAAGAGAAATTTCCTAAAACATTTCGTATCCTCTTACCATAAGTGTGGCCCTCTTTACACCTATGGAAAAGACTCTACTTAACGCGACTTTCAGATACCCTAGGATGCCCTTAAATCTAATGCTCTGATACCAAGTTTGTCACGACCCGAACATAGGTTTGGATTGAGATACAGTACAAAGAACCTCGAGAGGCTCCAAGTCAACCCATGGCATGAACATGTCATCTAACTCAAACATGATAAAGTGGAAGATCAACATAATTAACATAGCGGAAGTCTGATAATCTCATAACATCGGAATATATAACTCAAATCTGAAGCTAATTACATTCTATGTCTGAAAAACCTCTATTGCTGAAGAGTAGATGGGACAAGACCCCAACTAACTCACTATAGTCTGAAACTGAAAATACAAAATATGACTGAAAAGTAGGGCCCTCAAAAGATGATGACTCACAAACTGAGACTGGGATATACCTATGCTGAGAGTCTGGCTAATGGAAGGACTAAGCCTGAATATTTGAGCCTGTATCATGAAACGATACAATATAGAGTATGCAGTCAGTACATGGAATGTACCGAGTATGTCAGGTAAGTAAAAACTCTAAGAAAGTAAAATCATAAATCATACATATCATAAAACATAATCAAGATAAGATTCTGAGAGTAGGGCTTGCATGCTATTTTCTGAAATCATAATCTAAACATAATTGAGTATCATAACTGAATTGAATGACCCAAAGATGAAAACTGATAATCATAAGTAAAACTGAGCATTGGGTCAAACCTGCTAAAAATATAATATCATGACTGATGAACATGCATAACTAAAATCATGAGGAACAATGGGAGAGTCGTCATATAACCGACATTCCCATGATAGAGCTTACGTGATCCCGACTATCACACTCAAGTTGGAAGAGCCGTCCAAAGCTTTGCTAGGATTAAGGACGCTACCATGATATAGATATCAAGCTAAAGACCTCTTGGGGGTAGGGGAAGCTCACAAGGGAGGTCCCAAATAATCTGAACATATCTACGTTGGCACGTAATTCTAAGGCATAGGGTTGACTGACCCTTAGCCTACTTGGTGCTAGACACTAATCCCAAAAACATGCATATAGTCTCCATCATTTTTCAACGAAGCTGAACCATTATCTAAAGATGAAGCTGAGTCATAACATACATACATAAATCAGAAATCATAACATGAGGAGCCTTGGCTCAAACTATACCACAAGCTAAAAACAGTGGGAGTCTAGACTACAAAATCTATGTGGTAAGCTAATACATGAAGTTCAGATAAATCATGAAATATACTTGATCAAATGGCTTGCCAATACTTAAACATGCTTGACATAGACTTGATCATTTGAAAACATAAATATAGACATGGGTAATTCGAAATCATACTTTTTTCATATACATCTCATCATGCTTGAATACATATATCATAGATTTCAACTTTCATGAACTTTCATGGATGGGCATCATAATTTATAAAACTTGAAAACATATTTCATAATTGAAAACATTGTAAAGTATGCCCATTAATCATAATTCAACATTAGAAACATGCTTAGATCATACCCATGATTGAAACTTAAAGAATTCACATGTTGGGTTAAAAACCCATAGATTCATCAACTAGAATTTCATGAATTGGAGAGGGCTTTGGCATGGGTGTGGATGGATACACCCATTCATGGCCTTACATACCTGAAGAGATCTGATTTCACAACTCCTTTGATTTCCCAATGGAAATTTGGGGAAGAACTTGAGGAATATAGGATTGATTACCCTTAGGAGCTTCTAGACGTGCATGCATGGAAGTGAATAGGCCTAGAATGAACTTACCCCTCTTAAAACATACTATTTTGAGCTTAAAATGATGTATTTTAGGCCTTAGGAACTTAGAAATTATGGAAAAGCCCTTAATAAATTCATAGAAATTTGGCTACTGTCCGGAGCATCGACCAATACAATGGGTCGTCCTGAGCTCCAATGAGTCGTTACTCTGATCGTTGTCTCACTCCACTTTCCAGACTCAAGTCTGCTACCATGATCGGATAGGATGAGTCGTTACTTCTCCCAATAACTCGTCGTTTCCATCCGTTGTCACCATTTCTCGCTCCCTGGAATCCTCCCAACGGAACCATACCATGAATCGTTGTCCCAAATGGTGGGTTGTTCCATGACTCATGCCAGCCTTCTTTGATCAAGAACCCCTTCACGATGATCCACTTACAATGACTCGTTACATCAAATAATGGGTCACTGTAATACCCCGAAAACCCAAAGATCAGACCAAAGAGTTGAAATGAAGAAAACTAGAAATATGGCACCAGGTCATAGAATGAGTTGTTTTGTGACCCGTGGGGTTGACCACGATTCATGAGGAGACTCGTGGTGAGGTTCAGGGGTTGAGTTGAAATTTTGGGTTTTGGAAGTCCCCATGGACCTGACCATGAGTCGTGGTCAGTCCCCATGACTCATTGAGTCAGTTGTGGGCAGGGATTATGGGAAGGTGAAGGGAAAGAGGCAGTGTACCCTATGGATGGTCACCAAAAGTCGTGGTCAGTCACCACGATTCATGGGATGAGTCTTGGTAAGCCAGTTGGATATGATTTGAAATTTGGGCAGTGAGGATGACGGGTGGTGACCACGAGTCGTGGTCACCAGTAATGACTTGTGAGGTTCCCGTGATGAGCCCCAAGTGAATTATTGGTAGTGCACTCGACGAATGATTCCACGAGTCGTGGTCTTGGGAACAATTCATCCAGTCCCTCGCGGGGACCGATAGTAAGTTATTTCCTGCAAATTTAGTAAGGGATTTTCCATAACTCCTATGATCCTAAGGCCTAAACTATGTCGTTTTAAGCTATGAATGATGAGTTTTAAGAGGGGTAAGTTCATTTTAGGCCATTCTTACTCATGCATGCAAAGTTAGAGAGTTAGAGAGGTGATCAAGCTCTTTTCTTCAAGTTTTTCTTTCAATCTTTCATTGGGCAATCAAGGAGGGTAAAATCACCTATCTATGTAGGGTTATGAATGGGTGAATCCATTCAAGCAACCATGCCCCAATCCCTCTCTAATTCATGAAAATCTATGAGTTGATTCTATGGGGTTTTAATCAAATGCGTGAACTCTCTATGTCAATGTCATAGGTATGATTTAAGTTATTATTTTAATTAATGAATTATGATTCATGGGCAAGTTTTATCATGTTTTTGATTACTAACCATGTATACTAGTTTTCCAAATTATGATGCCCATTCATGAAAGCTTATGAGAATATAAGATTTGTGAAGTATGTTCAAGTATGATGGATTTTGATGAGAAAAGCATGTTTTCAATCTACCCATGTTATGTTCATGTTTTCAAAGTGAATCAAGTTAATTTCAAGCATGTTAAAGTATTGGGCAAGCCCATATGTTCAAGTATGATTTATGATTCATGTTAAAATAGCGCTTAACATGGTTTTGGAGTCAAGACTCCTAATTATGTTCATTTTATGGTATGGTTTGAGCCAAGGCTCCTCATGCATGATTCAGATTTATATGTATTCATGATTATTCAGCTTCGTAAATAGACGATAGTCATCTTCATTGAAAAACGAGTGAAAGAATATGTATGTTTTTGGGAGTAGGTTAGCACCGAGAAGGCAAGAGTCGATCACTTATGCCCGGTAACTACGCGCCAACATAGGTTTATACATATCTTATATTTTTTAGACCTCCCCAAGTGAGCTATCCCCTGCCCCAATTGGGCCTCGAGTATTCATCGATATCATGGTAGCATCTCTATCCCCGACAAGGCTTTAGATGCTCCCCGGCTTCACTTGGGTGCAATAGCTGGGACCATGTAAGCTTATGGTCGTGGTATGTCAGCTATATTATGAGTCTCCCCATTTTTCCTCATGATTTCAGTTATGCATGTTTATCACTCATGGTATATACTTATATAAATGTTCTAAAACTGGTTTGACCCAAATGTTCAATTTTACTTAAGATTATGAGATTTCAGCTTTCGATCAAACTGCTTAATTATGATGTTATGAATCGCATCATGATTTCAAAATAGCGCAAAGCCCGCCCTCGCATTCTTACATTGCTCATGCTTCTTTATATTATGCATGTATTAAAATGATTTTGTTTATTTAAGCGGATTTTGCTTGTGCCACATCCATACCGATATATTCCACCGCACGATCGCATACTTATGCCGTATCATTTCATGATACTGCACTCGGGTACTCGCACTAGCCATCCGTAGCCGCCCTTTCAAAGTTAGCATCCAACGTTCGTTAGTGAGTCCTCATCTCTCGAGGACCACGCTATTAGTTTTCTTTATGAATTCAAGCCAGACTTAGAGAGTTAGTTGGGGGTCTTGTCCCATCAAATCATCAAATAGGAGGCTTTTAGACATAGAATGTACCAAATTTCGATTTGTGTATTTCTAATTTCATGCTTATCTCGTACTTCCGCTAAGTTTATCATGTTGATCTTCCACTTTTATGATTGAGTTAGATGTTATGTTTATGTCATGGGTCGACTTGGAGTCCCTTGGGTCTTTGTCCTGTGTCTCGGTCCGGGCCTATGTTCGGGTCATGACAAACTTGGTATTAGAGCAATAGGTTCAGAGTGTCCTAGGGTGTCCGAAAGCCGCATTAAGTAGAATCTTTTCGGTGTGAAGCGTGCCACACTTATGACAAAGACGCTACGAGATGTTTAGGAAATGTTCCCTTTTCATGATCTATGTCATTTTCACGACCCGAACAACGTCCAGATCGTAACATGGGACAAGGGACCCCGAGAGACCCCAAGTCGCTCCATGGCATAAGCATACGACTAACTCATTCAATAAATCAGAAAGCATCAATATAATCTCAGCGGAAGTTTAATTCAAATTCACGTTAGAATAACATCCGAAGCTAACACACACATAAGTCTTAAAAGCCTCTAGTCTGAAAAGTTGATGGGACAAGACCCCAACTAACTCGAATTGAAATCTGAAATACATAAAGGAAAATGATAGTCAGTCCTTGAAGGATGAGGACTCACCAGTCCGAGCGTATACTAACTCCGGAAAGTTGTCTAAGGGCGGGGCTAAAGCTGCGAGCCGGGTCCTGTATCATGAAATAATACAAATATAGTAAAGTATGGAATGTAATCAGTATGCAAGGTAAAACTTAAGTAAAGTAAATCATTTAAAACATTTCATAACATTTCCTAACATATCATAAGCTTTCAAGTTCGAGAAGAAGGGCTACATGCATTCATTCTGAAATCGAAATGTTATCATGACATGAACATGAATAGCTTTATAACATCATGACTGACTCGAATGACTAAAAGCTGAAACATAACATTTATGATAAAAGCTAACAATGAGTCAAACCTTGTTTTTAGAACATGCATGTGAAAAGTAATCACCATGAGTAATGAATATGCAAATCGAGAATAGTATAGACAGTGGAGACTCGCTACTTAACCGACATACCACGATAGAGCCATGCGGTATCAACTATCACACTCAAGTGGGTAGAGCCGTCCATAACCTTTCTAGGGATATGAACGATACCATGATATCGATATCGTGTTTAAGGGCCAATAGGTTATCTCTCAAGGAGGTCCCAATAATATAATAGTATCATCCTACATTGGTGCGTAGTTCTGGGGCATAGGATGATCGACCCTTACCCTGCTCGGTGCTAGACTCTTCTCGCAAAACATGCAATGCTCTATATCATATATAATGAAGTTCAACATCATCTATTGATGAAGCTCAAGATGGAAATCATGCATAATTCAACATCGAATGAAACGAAGCTCAACATTGTCTTTTTAAAAAGCTCAATAATGAAATCATGCGTAGACTCGACATCATATGAAAATGAAGCTCAACATTGTCCCTTGACAAAGCTCAATAATGACATACATCTCAGCTATGAACTTATGCATATGAGAAGCTTTAATTTGAAATATACCACAAGTAATATGAAATTTGGGAGACTTCGCTCCAAACAATGTGGTGTTTATTTGTGCAAAATCATTATTTTAAATCAACATGTGGGCATTGCCCAAAGCTTTACCATACTTGAATCTACTCAATTCATTTTGAAAACAATATCAAATCATGGCAGCTTTAGAAACATGCTTTTCACCATCAAATATCATCATCATCATACATTCATCATCATTCTATTCTTTCATGAACTTCTCATACATGGGAATTTAATTTCATAATTTAGAAAATACAATTTTTGATTGAAAACAATTTAAAATCTGCCCAAGCTTCACACCATCAATAGAAACATAATCTAATTGTACCCATGTATAGAAATTAAAGAAATATGCAATTGGGTAAAACCCCCATAACTTGATCATATGAATTTCTCATACTTAGCTAGAGATTTGGGCATAGGTGAGGAAGGAAACACCCACCGGAGCAACCCTACATACCTAGAGGATGATTTTACCACTTCTCTAATTTCCAAAGATGAGATTCCAATGGAACCCTTCAAAACTTGCTCTAAATCCTCTCTTCAAACTCTCAAGTTTGCATGCATGGAAAGAAATAACTTAGAATAGGTTTTCCTCCTTAAACCCACGTAAAACGAGCCTTAAACGATGTAGTATAGACCCCTAGAACTTAGGAATGATGGAAATATCTCTTACTAAAATCGCAAAAAAACTGCTCACTCGGACCAAATAACGGATGACCCAACGGGTCGCTGGAGGATACCATGACCCTGGTATCTATCTCAGGTTATGCACTTTCCAAGGCTTCTCTCGAATCGCATCATGGATAGATAGATGACTCGTCCTTAGGTCTAATGGGTCGTCTAATCGGTCGTTGATTACCTTTTCTAAATCTTTTTGATCTTCCCTACCACGAGTCTCACCAGACTATTGCTGGCTCCAACGGATCGTGATATCTCGTCCGTCAAATCCACCGGAGATTTAGGATCCCTACTACAACTCAAGACAAGGGATCGTTGCATGCCCCGAAGGGTCGTTGGATGACCCATTATATTCCCCAAATGCTAAGCCCACCTCTTACCACGACAACAAAGTATGACTCAAGCATCAATCGTTACTTCCATCGCCATCCAAACACTCCGAACTCCACAAATTCTAACAACGGCTCGTGGTTTACAATCACGAGTCGTTACTCCACTCGCCCTGTGCTATTTTTCCTAGCTTAAGCAGATTTCAGATTTAATCCTCGGGTCTTATTCGTAGGCACCTCGGGGTATTACAATATCTCCTACTTGGGGAACATTCGCCCCTCGAATGTTGGAAACCAGCGTAAAAATAGAAACATGCAATTATCATAATCAAATACTCGGATTCATTGAACCAAAAAGCCGCGGAATGACCACCTCCGAAAAGAACTACATAGCTAAACTGAATTTAGACATCACATACATCTATTAAATCATAAATCAAACTTGTGCACATGTACTGGAATGGGGAAACTGACAGAGAATTAGGGCAAACCGATACCTCAACCGAAACCTGAGCCGGTAGGGAAATGTGTGAGGCATTTATCTATCATAGCCGCCGCTTCCCACGTAGCTCCCTCAACATGTTGATTTCTCCTTTACAACACCTTCACCGGTTACTTACTTTCAACCTCCGAACCTGACGATCCAAGATTGCAATCGGAATTTCCTCATAACCAGCTATCTCCCACTCCAACACTTTTCATGGGGACAACTAAAGATGGATCACCCAAGAACTTTTTAAAGAGCGATATATGAAAGACGGATGAATCAAGATAACTCTTGATGGAAAGTCCAACTCATACGCTACCTACCAACTCTTCTAATAACTCGGTAGGGACCAACATAGGGGGACTCGAGTTTTCCTTTCTTTACTTAACCGCATGACTCTTCATGGAGACACTTTAAAACACTCCAATCATCTACCTCGAACTCCAAATTCCTTCTTCTCACATTAGCATATGATTTCTAATGACTCTGAGCGATTTTTAACCGACCCCTTATCAACTGACCTTTACCATGGCCTCATGAATCGAATCAGGCCCTATCATAGCCGCCTTACCAACTTCAAATCCATCCAATGGACATCTGCCGCCCGTAAAGAGCCTTGGAATGGTGCCATCCTGGATACCGGAGTGATAGCTGTTATACACCCTGCACAGTTTCTAACATTTAGTCAGCCTATTCGTATGTTGGTTGAGAGTTTTAGAGTGCCATAGGTACGAGGAAAGAGCCCGGGGAAAGGCCGAGCGAGTGCAAAGTCGGGATTCGCTGTGAGGAGGTCAAGCAAGTTGCCCAGAGGGGCAAAGTGGCACGGAGTAGCCCCCTTTGTGTTACCCAAAGTGGCACAGAGCATAATTGGCGCGACCGGCAGAGTGCCACGTTACCTTGTCTATCGCCTCAAGTATATAAAGGCCTAACACCTGGGGATGTTTTATTAGCCTAAACAACCTCAGCCATCGTGAGGTAGGAATGAAGGTAAACTATTGAAAATCATCCGACACGCCGCTAAACACCGTCCAAATCAAAATTAACTCCGGGTAGTGAAGTATAAGGCTGAGAGAGCATTTTTATGAGTTACTTTCGTAAAATATGCCCGATGAATGGTCATCCCGCCGAGCCTAAGTTGGTGGAATTATTTAAAACTAGTGTCACTGATCACGTGCCTAAAGTAAGTATTTCTCCCTTCTAGATTCCTGAGAAATTAAGAGTTTTTGATCGTCTTTGATAAGTTGAAGTATAGTCAGTATATGTATAAGTTATCGTTTTCTTCGAATATAGTAACGGTAAGTTAGCCCTATTCTTCAAGTAATATAAATTTACAGTTGAGAAGGGAAGTTGAACACGAGCCGAAACTCGCCGCTAATCAGCAAAACAACGAACGAGGTATGTTAAGGCATTTTCTTTCTAGTTATTTGCCTAGCATAGTAGTCTAGTATGAATCCCAGTAAACCATGTCAGGAGTATGTTATCAGTGTCTAGTTGTTGTTGCCGCTGAGACTCATAAATTGTATTGTTTTGGGCTGGATTATGCTTGTATAGCTTCCGACCGCCCAGGTTAATAATTGTGTCGCCACGCCCGCCTGTGTAAGGAGATACGCTGCTCTACGGAGCGGTACGCCATCCGAAAGGGACGAAGATGGGGATCCGTATCCTCATGCCGTGTTGGCCTTTATACACACCCCCGCCGAGCATTTACACTCCGGTGTGTAGATATCGTGATCCTCCTGACTCTAATAATGAAATTTCACACAAAGGGCCGAGCGGGCTTGTACAGTAGACCCAGGACGTTGGTGACGCTTATAGCTGGTAGGTGACTCAGTGCGACCTGGATAGGGATATAGATTGAGGTACTCACTAGGGCTAATGGGGGCCTAGGTGGGTTATTTTGTGCTGATTGTACCTTCGACTTATGGGGGCCAAATAAGGTTTATGTTTGCTTAGTTACCGACAGTTAGACAAGAATACACTGTTTGTCGTGCATGACCCTACCTCCTTAATATGCTTAATTTAGCCCTGATTTCACTACTACCATCTTCAATCAATTTTCTTTACTTTAGTTATTGCCGCTCTGCTTTCATACTTTCGCTATTTAAAGTTACCGCCACATATTTAGTACCGGTGGTACTAACGCCCATTTTTGGGGAACTGCATTACTTTCCTGCAGATACAGATAGACGAGGAGTAGGCCCCTCTTAGTTCCGGCCACCAGATAGAAACCGCGCCCTTCTTTTGGAGCTTGTGTGATAGAGGCTTATTTCTTTTTGTTTGTACAAGATGCCAGGTCGGGCCTTGTCCTGACCATCTTATTACTCCTAGAGGCTTACAAACTGCGTTACTTCCTATGGTTAGATGATATCGGCCTTGTGGGGCCCTTATGTGTTTTAGATTATGTTGCCTTGTGGGCCCCGTTTAACTGCACTGGTTTCCTTGTCTAATATAGTTTAGTTTAGCATCTAATTTTACTTTCCAGCTTATGACTAGATATCATGGTGGCCTTATCGCACCCGCATAGACTCCCTATGATTGTTTGTCTCTGGTTAGCTTTTTTATTTCATTGTAGGCTATAGGCCTGTCGGCCGGAGGGTTGATTTACGTTATATAGCCTATTGTTTTCTCGATTCTAGAGTTTAGAGTCAACCCGCACTGCAGGGTCTTAGGCTCGCCGCCTCAAGAGGTCTGTGTTCTAGTAGGGCACCATGTGCCGCCATGCCTCCCAATGTGGGGCGTGAAAAACTTGGTATCAGAGCCGGTCGCATCCCAGGGATTCTGCAAGCCGTGCTAAATAGAGTCTTGTCTATGGATGTGTTGTGCCCTACATACTATAGGCAGGAGCCTTCAAGGCATGATAGGATGGTTACTCTTCTTCTTATTCAACTTGTGCTATAGAGCGGTACAATATAGGGTTGAGTCCCTAAGCTCATTATACTCTTTTGATTACAGAGAAATGTTAGACCAGTGACACCCTACGACAGGTAGAGACTAGATGGCATCAAGAGAAAACGTTAGAGCCTCTACCTCTGGCCGATTCTTCGGGACTCCGCGGATGATACGAGGTATCATCTCGACCTCCCAACACTCTTCCACCATGTCAGGAGCCGCTTGGGATGACCGGTGTGATGGAATCGCCTGACAGTTTCTATACTCTGTACCATCTGACCAGGAGGTCAGGAGTGCGGTGGTTATGCTAGCCTGCATGATGGATGCTCAGCCACACCTGCCACCTACAATTGCAGTATCCTTAGGAGGGCCTGCAGCTCGAGGGTCCGAGAGTTCCTAACACTAATCCCCCAATTCACAAAGACAAATCGGACCGAGGACCCTCAGGACTTCTTAGACCAGATGCAGAGGGATTTTCAGTGGTGATGGTTACACCCACAGAGCCGCTGAGTAGGCGGTATTTCGGCTACGGGACATCGCCATGCCATGGTATGAGAGTTGGAAAGGTCTCGAGGAGAGATGTTTCCCTTCCGACTCGGCCCAGCTTCTCAGAGGCTTTCTTGGATCATTACCTACTGCAGGAGATTCGACGGGCCCGGGTAGATCAGTTCCTACACTTGAGCAGGGGCTCATGATTTTCTGGGAATATGCCATGCGCTTTGATTCCTGCCTGACATGCACCCGCCTTGTGGACACAATTCCCACCAGTGGTACGGGCTGCTATTATGTGACAAAAACCCGAATATCTTGAGACCTGCATCATAGCCACACTGCGAGGATATGGATAATGCCCATGTGAAGGCTTTTTCTTAGAATATTGAGGGTATAAGACAGCGGCACCGAGAGATTAGGAGTGACAAGTTAAGAGAAGCGCCGAAGGAATAGGACCGGTGAATTACAGGAGGAGTCTTGGGAAGGACCTAGGCCACGGTTATAGATAGATACCTATACTCCCGCCTCCACCGCAGTGGTAGAGGAGTAGGTCTAGTCGCCGAGGGCAGCCATAGCCCGTGAAGGTTCGCTACAGTAGGTTCATAGAAGTAGAGGGGAGTGGAGAAGAGTGGGTTTACACAACACTTTTCCCTATTCGGGCAATGACGCCACTGAGCATGCAGGAATGGTTCCACAGCATGCTACACTTGTGGACAGGAGGGTCGCCAGATGAGGAAATGTCTAGATAGGGGTCAGAGTGATCGACGATGGGTCCTCGGAGTGTGATCACGAGCCCAGCATCCTCGGCGTGGCGTAGGCTCGCTTAAGCCGGAAGAGGCCGAGGCGTATCGTGGGCCTCTGGGCCTCCAGGTGCCACCGCACTCATACTTATGCACTACTGAGGCGACAGGAGTTAGAGTCGTCACCAGATGTTGTGACAGGTATGCTGAAAATTTGCTCTCATCCTCGCTGTTTATGTGTTGATAGATTCAGGATCCACCTTGTCCTATGTTACAATCAAGTAGTGGCTCTGGTTTAGTATTATGCCGAAATTGCTTCGCAACCTTTATCGTTGTCAACACCCGTTGGTGACTCTATTATAGCCAAAAGGATCTATTGGGGGTACAACAGAGGTTGCCAGTCGCCAGACTACGACAGACTTGATAGAACTAGAAATGGTTTATTTTTATGCCATTATGGGTATGGATTGGCTAGCTCCATGCTATGCCAATGTCGAATGTTGGACCAAGATTGTTCGATTCCACTTCTTCAGGAGGGCAAAGATGTGGAGTGGAAAGGTAGTACATACACAAATTCAAAAAGGTAGGTTTATTTCCTATCTTCGGTGAGAAATTGATGAAGAAAAGTGTTCATTTATCATATTGTCGAGTTCAAGATGTTCGCAGCCTCCGACCTCTTCAAATCCTATTCCATGGTTAATGAATCTCCCGACGTATTTACAGAGCTTCTTGGTATTCCCCTAAAAGGGAAATTGATTTTGCAATCGATCTATTACTACACTCAGCCTATATCTATTCCTCCATATATAACTCCTACTGAACTCAGACAACTAAAGGAACAATTGAGGATTTGCTAGACAAGGGCTTTATCGTGTCGAGTACCTCACCCCTGGGAGCGCCCGTTCGTGAGAAAGAAGGACTCGGCCTCCTCCGTATGTGTGTAGATTATCGGCAGCTGAATAAAGTCACTATCAAGAATAAGTACCCGCTCCCAGAATAGACGACCTGTTTGATCAACTACAAAGAGCGAGGTATTTTTCAAAGATTGACTTAAGGTCGTGATATCATCGTGTCCGGTTCGTGAAAGAGATATTCCAAAGACTACCTTCAGACTAGATACAACCACATTGAATTTCTAGTCATGTCCTTCGGATCGAAAATGCCCCAAAAGTGTTCATGACCCGATGAACAACGTTTAATTCATACCTGGACTGTCCATGATAGTATTTATTGATGATATTCTTGTGTATTCCCCGCCGTAGGCAAGACCGCTGTGATAATCTACAGATGCTGCTCCGCATTCTTAGAGATCGCCACTATATGAAAAATTTTCTAAATGTGAAATTTGGTTGAATTCAGTAGCCTTCTTGGACATATTGTGTCGTATGCCGGTATACGTAGATATGCAGAAGATAGAGGCAAGAAAACATGGCCTAGACCTACCATCCACTCGAGTGTACGTAGTTTCCTAAGATTAGCCGGGTATTACAGAAGGTTCGTGAAGAATTTTCCACTTTTAGCAGCACCCTTTAACCAAATTGACGAGAAGGCAACAGAATTCCATAGACTAAGGCAGGAGCAGTACTTTCAGAACTGAAAGACAACAGATTGACATCAACACCGTGCTAAAGGTTTAATGAACAAAGGGTTATGCAGTTTGTTGTGACGCTTCGGGTGTTGGGTTAGGATGTGTTTTGATGCAACATGGTAAGGTGATTTCCTATGCTTCTAGGCAGCTGAGGAAGCACGAGAAAACTACTCTACCCATGACTTGGAGTTAGCTTCGGTGAGTCATGCCTTGAAAATATGGAACACTACCCGATGGCGTCCACGTAGATATTTTCACTCGATCACAAAATCCTGCAGTATATTTCACCGTAAAAGAGTTGAATCTGGTGGCAGCGTCGCTGGTTGGAGCTGTTAAAGGATAATGATGTGAATATTTTATATCACCCAGAAGGGCCAATGTTGCAGCGCATTCCCTTAGTCGAAATCTATGGGAAGCCCGGCATATTTACACTCGAGCGGCAGGAATTGGCCCGAGAATCGCACCGCCCAGCCAGCTTTAGCCCTTCGTATAGTAGAATTGGGAGACAATGGAGCGGTAATCTAGAATACTGCAGTGTCATCATTGGTGGTGGAAGTGAAAGAACGGCAGTATGAAGATCCTAGACTAGTTCAACTTAGAAATAGGGTCCAACAAGGGAAGGGACATTTCCAGGTAACCGAGGATCGAGTTTTTAGATATAGGGATCGCCTTTGCTTTCCAGACATGGCAGGGCTTTGCCAGAAAATTATGGGCGAGGTACACTATGCCCGTTACTCTCTCCATCCAGTTCGACAAAAATGTACTATGACGTAAAAGAGATTTACCGTGGCCGGGAATGAAAAAGGGGATAGCAGAATTCGTAACTCAATGTCCCAATTGCCAATGGTGAAAGCTTAACATCGTAACCAGTGGACCGACACAGGATATAGCCGTTCCTTTTTATGGAAATGGGAGGCAGATAATATGGATTTTGTAGTAGGTTACCTCATACTGTGCTTAAATATGATTCTATCTCGTAATTGTTGACAGAGTGACGAAATTAGCCCATTTCTTGCTAATCAGGACTATGTTTTCAACCGAAGATTATGCGGAGCTGTATATTAAAGAAATAGTACGATTGCATGGAAATTCGTAATCAATTATCTCTCACCTAGGGGCGCACTTACGTATAAATTTTGGGCGTCTTATCGAGGGGCTTAGGGACGTAGTTAACTCGAGCACAACCTTCCATCCTCATATAGACGGGGCAGCGTAACGCACTAATCAGATGCTCGAGGATATGTTACGGATATGTGTGCTAGATTTCGGGGGTAGCTGGGATGAACATCACCGCTTATTGAATTTTCCTATAATAACAGCTTATCATTCAATATCTGTATGGCGCTTTATGAAGCGTTATATGGGCGAAGTGTGTGTCTCCAACCGGTTGGCTTGAGGTAGGAGAATGAACATTGATTCAGCGTATAGCTTTTCATCAGTCAGAAGAGAAATTAAAACTTATCAAGGAACGTCTTCTCGACTGCTCGGGAGCTGCTTAAATCTTATGCCGATGTGCGGCGAAGAAACGTAGAGTTTAATGTGGGTGACTGGGTATTCCCCAAGGTTTCACCAATGAAGGGTGTGACGAGATTTGCAAGAAAGGCAAGCTCAGCCTGAGGTTTGGCTGGGCCTTATCAGATTCACGCAAGGATAGGCCAGGTGGCTTATGAATTGGATTTAATTTGTAACTAGAATCCGTCACCTAGTTTTCCGTATCAATGCCGAGGAAGTGCATAGGAGATCCCACCCGATTTGTCCCAGTCAAAGACGTCCAAATCACTGAGGAGTTATCTTATGAAGAAGCTCCAGTAGCCACAGTAGACCGGCAGACTGCTAGTACTAAGAACTAAAGATGTCAGCTCTCCATTAAAGTGTTATGGTATGTACGTTAACCGAGAGGAGATGACCCGGGAGGCAAGAAGACAATATGAAAACAAGATTTCACCAGTTATTTCATACTTACTCAGATTGTGCAGCTGGAGGTATATTATTGCTGTTGTTTACAAGTTGCATTACATACATATATATGTGAGATAATTGACTTCAGTCTATTGTGAAGTGAACTCTATAGTATTGTGTGAAGTACCCGTATTGACTTTTCTCGAAGCCGTGGATTTTGGATAGTCCACATTACATGGGAGACTCAAGGAAATTTTTCCAGAATAAGTAATTGCAAAGTTAAGGTTCTTGCAAGTAGAAGTTAATATTTGAGGACGAATGTTCTTAAGGCGGGGGGAGTATGTTACACCCCGTAAGTTTCTAACGTTTAGTCGGCTTATTCATATGTTGGTTGAGAGTTTTAGAGTGCCATATGTAGGAGGAAAGGGCCCAGGAAGGCCAAACGAGTGCAAAGTCGGGATTTCACGGAGGAGGCTGGGGTCCAAGTTGCCCAAAGGGGCAAAGTGGCATGGAGCAGCCTCCGCATTACCCAAAGTGGCACAGCGTAATTGGCGCGACGGGCAGAGTGCCACATTGCCTTGTCCTCCGGCTGTCTCAAGTATATAAAGGCCTCACACTTAGATGTTACGTTATTTTCCAAAATAAATCCTCGGCCAACAGAGGTAATAACAAAAGGGAAACTATTGAAAATCACCTGATTACGCCGTCAATGCCGCGAAATCTAAATTAACTCCGGTAGTGAAGTATAAGGTCATAGAAAGTATCATCATGGAGTTATTTTCGTAAATACTCCCGACGAATCTTCATCCCCCCAAGCCTATGTTGGTGGAATTATTTCAAACTAGTGTCAATATGATCACGTGCCTAAAATAAGCATTTCTCATTTCTAGATTCTCGAGAAATTAAGAGTTTTTGATCGTCTTTCGATAAGATGAAGCACAGTCGTATATTTATATATAAGCTATCATTTTCTTAGAATATAGTAGTAAAGTTAGCCCTATTCTTTCGTTAATATGATTATAGTTGAGAAGGGTAGTTGAATACGAGCCGAAATCTCAAGCGCTAATCGTTAAAACATCGAACGAGGTATGTTAAGGGCATTTTCTTTCAAAGAAGTAGTTGCTTCAAGATAGTAGTTCAGTATGAATCCCAGTAAAACATGTAAGGAGTATGTTATCATGTCAGTTGTTGTTGTCAGTTGAGAATCGTAAATTGTATTGTTTTGGGCCGGATTATGCCTCGTATAACTTTCGTGGATCGCCCTGTGGTTAATAGCCGTGTCGCCGCCTCACCAGGGGCATGGATACGTCACTTACGGAACGGTATGCTGTTCAAGGGACGAAGATAGGGATCTAGATCCTCATATGCCGTGGTTGGCCTTATACACACCCTCGCTGATCGTGGGCATATTTATATGCCAAATTGAATATACAAATATATCATTTTTGCCTTGTTTGTCCAAAAATATGTACATTTCTCATGTAAATTGTACGGAAGTGTGATTTATACTACCAAACATGATTAGCGTTGTTTGCAGGAAAACACACTTTTTATGGAGTTAAATTACATGTTGGGAGAAATCGGAGATGAACTGAACGAGCAAGGAAGGTGGAGAAGAATTCATGGCCCGCGATGGAGCCGTGACACGTCGCCACGTGGATGCAGTCTGCCTGGGAGTTACAAATTTAAGAAATTCCAGTGAGGGTCCGCGATCAAGCCGTGCACGTTGGAATTAATTTCCTGCACCTTGACATTCCAAAGGAGGGTCTCGCGATTGCACCGTGGCACGCCGGGCATGCCCGCATTGCATGTCGTGCCACGTTGGGAGCAATTCCCTCGGGCGCCCAATTTCCGTGAGAGCTTCCGCAGATTTGCACCGTGTCACGGAGGCAAGGTTCGCGATGCACTCCGTGACACGTTGCTTGTTATTCCGGGAAAAATTTATCCCTAGTATAAATAGAACACTTAGGTTCATTTTTAATATTCTCGACTTGGTGGAGCAAGAACGCAAGGTTACAAAAGTAGCTAGAGGACGAAAATTCTTAGGTTTTCTATCCCTTTCTTCTTTCTTCAATTGTTTGCATGATTTCCATTCATTTAACGATGTTCAATCCACAATGAGTCGCTAATTCTTTCTTGCCGAGGTTATGGAACTATTGTATTGAAATGTAAACATTGAATATCTGGTTATTTCATCTTTTCTTCTATGGTTGTTCTATTTAATTCTTGTTCTTACTACTCTAATATCCGCCAATGTTGAATGAAAATCCAAAAAGTCCGGCTTCACCCAAGAGGGCAAGAAACTGGAAAGTGGTGAATTAATAGGATATGATCTGTTCTTTGTTTGGGAAAATTGGGAATTGATTTACCTTCTAATAGAAATATACCCGAAAGTCGTATTAGTCAAGTGTGGAATCGGTTTTGTATGGCTAGAACATGGAATTTCTTCTTATCAGCGTAAAATGTAGGTGGGAAGGTTTATGATTCTGAAGGTTAAATACGAGAGTTTTAATCTGAAGGCATAAGTTCCGACTAGCAACCGGAGAAAAGATAAACCATGTATATCAATAATTGATTTCTTTACATGTTCGTTTTAGCCTCAAAGATGCTCACATTCATAGTTCAGACTCAATCGCATAAATATCTTACTTTAGTATAAAATAGTTTCCAAAATATAAAAAATATATTATTATTGAATTTTAATGTTTTTATATTATTAATTTTATAATTATTAAATTAACACTTGAAAAGGTTTCACCGTAGTCCAGGCCCCGTGGGTTCGACATTCCTATTCTAAAAGAGCTACTATATTACTTGCACGACCTCGACACCCTGCGGGCACATCAAGTTTTTGGCGCCGGCGTTTGTGACAGGAAGTACCAGAATTTTGATTTTCTTAAACGTGTTAGTTTGCTGTTTCTTTATTTAAGTGTTGGCAACTTGGTCTTAGCCTGTATTTTGCATAAATGCATTCTCGTTGAACACTAGCAAGAGAAAAAGGGTTGGTGGATCCATCCTTGTGTTTTAAAGACAGTATCATCGCCAACGGAGAGAATTTCTAGAGAGAAAATTGCAGCTTGCTCGTACAAACCACTATGGAGCAACCACAGAACTACCACTCGTGCGGGCAGTATTAGTGCTCGAGGAAAATGGCAGCTAAAGTTTGGCTTCAAGGAAGATGTGGCAATCCCACATGCTAGTAATGTCACATCTAGCATCCGCAAACCCGGATGAGGAGGTTCGAGCTAAATGCAACATGGTGCAAATTGCTGCACACAAGCGGCAGTCTACAGGTCTCCCTCATGAGGATCCACAACATCTTTAAAATTTTTGGAGATAAGTGACTTACATCCCTCGAGTGTCAACAGACACGCCAGGCTTACATCAAGCTCCCATTCACTTTTGGGAGAGGCCAAGAGGTGGCTGAAAGTCGAGCCACCGAACTCTATAACCACATGGGATGATCTTGCAAAGAAGTTCTTGATCCGATTCTTTTCCTTCCGGTAAATGAAGAAGGCTTGAATTCAAATTCTAAGTTTCAAACAAAGAGAAGGAGAGAATCAGACTAAGCTTGGGAGAGATTCAAATCACTGCTGAGGGACTCGTCCCTATCACCATCAATCCAATGATGTGCTGGTGCACACTTTTATAGAATGTTTGGAACCCCACACAAAAATTTTGCCGATTCGGGCACTGGGACAAGCATTAGAAAAGACTTATTAGGAGCTTTATACTTTGCTTAATCGTACTCGTGTGGAAATCCGGAGGGAATGCGGACTCTTCAAGGAGGAGCAAGGAAAGCAAACTCCTGGAGTCTTGAAGTGGATGGGGTTTACAGCGCCACTGCTGCACAAAGAAGCCGCTGCACCGCTAAACACCCACTTCGCAACATGAACTTGAGCCAGCCTCAAGCCCCAAGAAATGCAAAGCAGCAGATTTGGTGTGAAGTGTGTGGAGCAATGAACACTCACTGAAAGTGTTGTGAGCAAATCCACTCAGAATCCTTGTCGGTAATGCACAAAGGAGCAATCACCAACAACATGGGAACAAATTTACAACTCTAACCGGAGGAATCACCCGAATTTCTCTTGGGGTAGCAACAACCATCGTGGGAAGAGTTCGAGTCGTGGTATGCGAGGAATCAAGGAGGGCCACAGAATCACTGCCAATACAAAAACAACAATGCACCTCTTCCACCGCCATCACCCAGCGTTGAGGAGATGTTCACAGCTTGGATAGCCAGCCAAGCTCAATTGCAGCCGACTCATGTCAAATTGGCGTACCGAGGTCAAGAACAACCACTAGCTACTAAGGCGCCGGAGTATCACTCCCGGCAAGCTTGTCGGAGCCCGTAACACCGTGCCTAGAGGAGGACTTCCAGCGACACAGACCCCAACCCCAAGCAGGTAAATGCAGTGACCACGAGGAGTGGTTTAGTACTGAAGGAGGTGGAACCCGAAAGACCACCTCAATGCCGAGAGCAAAGCAGGCGAGAGGGAGCAGAATGATGAGAGGGGGAAACACAAGGATGCCAATCGAAGACTCTCCACCCCCTCGTTCCTCAATGATTAAAGAAGCACAAGGAGTGAGGCAGTGTTTTCAAGAAATTCATGGAGGTGCTTAAACAGTACACATTAACTTACCTCTTGTTGATGTTTTGGCAGAGTGCCTGGCACGCCAAGTATATAAAGGACATCGCGGCCAACAAAAGAAGCTTAATTAATATGCCACGGTGGCTCTTACAGAGGAGTGCACTTCGGGATACAAACCGATTGCCCACGAATCTCAAAGATCCCGGAGCTTCACAATTCAAATAACAATCGGGCAAAGTATCCAAGCTCACGGTTTGTGTGATTTGGGAGAGAGAGCATTAACTTGATGCCAACCTCTAAGATTCGCCAGTTGGGGCTAGGAGTCCTAGACCTACAACAGTGATCTTGGTAAACATGATCGTTCCTTGGCAAGACCGCATGGTATTGTGGAGGACGTGCTAGTGCAAGTCGGCTCCTAATCTTCCCTGTGAGATTTGTTGTGCTGGGATTTGAGCGTACGCAGTAAGTCCCATTTATTTTGGGACGGCCTTCTTTGAAGCACTGAAAGCATTAAATGATGTAGCTGCGGTAAGCAGTTAACGGCGCGAGCAAATGGCAAGGAAGAGGTATTTGATGTGATAAAGCTTATGAAGCTTCCTAGAATACATGAGGAACTTTCAAAGAATCGTGCTGTACTTGATCGGGCAGGAGTTGGTTAGATTGTTGAGTTGCAGGACCCCTGTGGAGAGCATTGATTAACTCCGATTACTTCGGAGATAGAGATGCCTATGAGGTGGTACAAGAGTTGAATGAGCTACCAAGCTATCCTAAGAAGCAAGAATTTCAAATTCGCTGATGATCTTGGAGCCTTTGCCGAAACCATCTATTGAAGAAGCACCAAAGCCGGAATTAAAAGCATTACCCTCATCTAAAATATGTCTTTTGGGGAAGGGGGGTACTTTGCCTATCATTTCATCGAATTACCGTATTAATAAGAAAGAAGCAATGCAGCTTCGTAAAAGGAAGAGCAATGGGTTGGCAAAATGTCCGATATTCGTGGTATCAATCCACTCTTTGCACACACCGAATTTTCACAGACCGGACAAAGCCAACTGCTCAAATTACAGCGATGGTTAAATCCAGCAATGAAGGATGTGGTCAGAAGGAAATAATTAAATGGCTTGATGCAGTGGTCTATCCGATTTCGCATGCTGAATGGCCGCCCCGCTCAATGTGTTCCAAAGAAGCGGAGGAAATGATCAGGTAAACCAATGAGAAAATGAGTTGATTCCCACACGAACCGTCACCGGTTGGCGAATTTGCATGGATTACGTAAACTAAATGAAGCGACAAGGAAAGATCACTACTCTATCCCGCTTATTGACCAAATATTAGACAGATTAATGGGCAAAGAGTACTATTGTTTCCTTGATGGGTACTGGCTATAACCAAACAGCCATAGCACCCGAAGAGCCAGGAGAAGATTACTTTCACATGTCCGTATGGGACATATGCATTTAGGCGAATGCCATTCGGCATCTCGTTTGCTTTCGATAAATTCGTATCTTATTTGGTAGGTTCGAGTAGTGGCGGCTACCGATCATGCAGCGATTCGGCATTCGCTTAACAAAAGGATGCAAAGCCGAGGTTGATTAGGTGGATCTTGTTGTTGCAAAAGAGTTTGACTTAGAAATAAGAGATAGGAAGGGAGCAAAAATCAAGCTGCGATCACCTATCGCGATTGGAGAGCCGGTCGCACGTGAAGGAATGTGACAGTATCAAAGAGGAGTTCCCTGATGAGCAAACTTCTCGGGCAATAGGAGAAGCCGAGGTCCCATGGTATGCAGGACATAGTAAACTTATTGGTGAGTGGAGTCTATCCACCAGAGGCTACTGACGCGAAGAAAAAATTGCGGCATGATTGTCGGCATTTCATTTGGGATGAGCCATATTTGTTTTCAAGGGGACCGGATCGGGTGATGAGGGAAGGCATCCCGAGAGCCAAATTGTAGAGGTTTTGAGGAGTTGTCACTCCTCACTATATGGAGGGCACCATGGGAGGCGGTGGAGTGACGCACACAAGGTACTACAGCCAGGTTCTTTTGGCCTACACTGTTCAGAGACTTATGGCATATGTAAAATGTGCGATAGATGTAAAAGAACATGCACAATTGGTAGGAGGCAAGAGATGCCGCGAAATGTACTCAAGTGGAGGCTTTTGATGTATGGGCATCGACTTCATGGGCCCATTCCCACCATCATTTGGCAATCATTACATCTTGGTGCTGTGGATTATGTATCAAAGTGGGTGGAAGCACAAATTTGCCCCGTAAATGACAACAAGGTGGTAACAAAGTTTGTGAAAAACACATCTTCACAAGGTTCTGGACACCTTGAGCCATTATCGTTGATGGAGGAGCCCACTTTGTCAATGCAAGCTTCGTGAAAAATGCTGGCTAAGTATGGGGTGCGTCACAAAGGTGCAAATGTGCCTATCATCCCAAACCAAGGCAAGGGAGGTGTCGTAATGCAGAGGTAAAGTGCATTCTTCAAAAGATGAATGCTCAACGAATGATTGGTCAAGCAAACTAGATGATGCTATGGCATACAAACAACTGCCACAAGACACCAATTGGGACCCTCTCCATATCGGTTAGTCTAAGGAAAGCCTGTCATCCGCTTCAAGTGGAACTAGAACATCGAGCTCTACGGGCTGTGAGGAAATTGAATATGGACCCGGATCTGTGGTAAAAGAGACTAATGCAACTCAAATAACTCGAGAAGTTTCGTTGGCATGCTTAAGTGAAAGTGCCAAATATTACAAAGAACCAACGAAAGGTGGCACGATAAGCATGGTGCACGTATCTTCGAACCGACAAAGTGCTACTCTTCAACCTCAGGCCAGCTGCTCTGTGGAAGCTACGCTCCAAATGGTCAGCATTGCTGATAGTGGGAGACACCCTTGATGGGCGTGAGAGTTGTGGCAAGAAGATCGAAGTGCCACGTTCGCAAATGGACAGCGTAAGCACTACTGGGGTGAGGATGGTGATCGGAGAAACGCCCGTCGTCACCCTAGGGGCAGAAATAGCTTAAACACGTCGAGCCGAGACGGTAAACCAGGGCGCCGCACTGAGGCAACCAGAATTGTTTGCTTGTATAGATTTGTAGCATAAAAAGAAAGATTTTTTTGTTTTTATTTATTTTTATTTATAGGGTTGTGAATACAAAAATAAAATATTGTGTCTTCAAACTTTTGGAATCTTCTAACTGATTTCTTGTTGTAAGATATATTGGCTAAAAGTTGATCTGAGGAAAATGCAAAGGAATGCTAAGGAATGCAAAGGAGAAAAATGAGGTAAGAAAATTTATACAAACAAAGGAGCTCAAGGCGATGGCTCCGGTGTCGGAGGGAGGGCCTCTGCTACACTCGTGACACGTTAGCAGGCAAATCTGGAATTTTATAAAAATTCCAGAATGCCTGCGCGATGGCCCATGTCATGAGGCAGTGCTCCATGCACTCCGTGACACGTTGAGGTGTTAGGTCGCTGGCTGGGTCACACTGGTCACCGGGTAAACCTGCGCAAAACCCTCCTTTTAACCCCGAAATCCCCTCATTTTTCCTCATTTTTCACTCCCTCTCGCGACAAACACCCAAAATCCCCTTCAACGTGGCACGGACCTAGGTTCAAACTTTCTTCAATTTTTCTTCAAGTTCATCCAAGTAAGGGTATGTTTTCCAACTTCATCTCAATTCTTATCGATTTAGTTTCGATTTTTTGAGCATGATAGGAAAAGGCAAAACTCTGTCTCAATATAAATTTGAGTTGAAATCATCAGGAGTTATTGCTGATTGTTGTTCAGAGATCATAGGATTGCATGAATGCGATAATTACATGCTTGATTGAATCTTTTATTGTGAAACTATAGCGAAATACAGTAGAAGAATGAACTGATTGAAATGTAAAAAAAAAAAATGTTGCCAGTATGTTGGGTGAGTTGAATCGTGTTGTGCTTATCGTATTATGCTAAAGAAGCGATAAATTTTCGGGGGAACTAATTGGTTGAAAATTGCATGAAATTATCACAATATAGAAGTTGGGGGAATTGTTTAGGTTGAGTGGTTAGAATATTTTATCTTTTTCATTTTTTTAGCTCATTTGTGATGGAAATGTGATTGATAGTATGTTGGGATTAGCTGTACGGTCCAGTATAGAGGTATATCTGTCAATCCGCGAATGCACGCAGGCATTTTGGTTGTTTTGTTGTTTTTGGGTTTCTTGTTTGTTTTTTGTAAATAATGCACAAGGAGTGATCTTTGCCAACAGCAAAATGAGGGCCTAAGACTGTGGTGTGGTTTGCTGTCCAAACCTTAGTCGAAGCTAATTTTAATTTGACTGACATTGGGACCGGCTCGTTTTCTTTGACAGACAATGGCGCTGTGCAGGACAAGGGCAAGGGCGCATCAACATCAGGCGCCGGAAGGAAGGTTGAGACCTGGGAGCAGCAACCCAAAGAAGACCAAGATCACACACCGCCACAATAATATGGAATCAGATGGTGACCAGGGGCGGTGTTAAAGGTACACCAACACAAGGAGAACAACATTTCCGTGAGAGCATTGCACGTGGACCCGCTAAGTAACAGGAGTTCCCCGTATGGTACACCGATTGACGCTGCCGGCCGCGCCATTTTTGACGAGTCAAGGAGTGCAATTCGCACTTAATTCCTAGGAGTTCTATGCAAACCGGAACCCGACGCTCAGAGTCACACCATCAAGATAAGGGGCCGATTGTCACACTTGAGCCTCACCAATTTCAATGCCATACTAGGGGCACAAACACGGATGCCCACGTATCTCTCAAGTAGAGGAATATCACTCACCCTATGATATCGACAGACATTGTGTGGAGCCCTACCGCCTGACACTGAGCAGCAATAAGGAGAGGGGCTATCATCGACACCTTCCACCCACAGATGAACAGGGAAGCCAGGACTGGCTGAAAAATTATGGTTTGCTCCCTCGTTGATTCCGGTGCACATGACGGATGTGACCCGGATCGTACATGCCTAGTGTATGCCCGGCGAGCGGGCGGGAGATTAATGTCGGGGCGGATCATATCCGCCATGAACAGGGCCCGGTTGCATGAAGGGCACAGGTTCGGGTTCGCGGGCTGCTGACTACGTTCCCCGAGGGGCCTGAGGCTCTGAGGAAGAGTCTAGACTACATCCCGCAGATGAGCGGCGTGTTGGCAGATGTTAAAAGACTAAGGCACCCGACACCACTCACCCGCTCACATTAGCCGAGCGACATGCTCGATGACTCAACATATGATCCCGCATGTTCGGATGCAAATGCTCCACCTACGCATAGGCGGGAGACCAAGAACGAGGACGAGCCGTGGCGCCGACTTAGATTACCCTTGGCGAAAAACGCCAGGGCACTATGTCGGTGGGCCCAGCTTGTGGAGCCTGGTGGATGATGATGTCCCCACGGACGAGAAGACACGTCGCGAGGATTCCGATGTTGAGTCGGAGGAGGACGATGGTGAGATTCGGACATGGGGGATGTGAGTGGCAAAGACTCGATCGAAGAAGTGGAGTACTTTGATCGATCGTGGAGTTTCACCACCCACCTTTCGTTTAGATTGTATGAACACTGGGGACAGTGTTCGATTTTAAGTGTGGGGTGGGAGTAGTTAGGTGGTGTGCTGAATTTTGTCTTATCTTGTACATAATCGCATGTTCTTTTGTTTTGTGTGTGATTTAATATGACCTTGTTTTTGTGTGTATGTTCGTTTTTGCAAATATTGTTGTTGTGAAGCTGTGTGTGCTGTGAATGCTGCCAGTGTGTAAATAGTTTGGTCGAAATTATCGATATTTTTAAAATTTTTCGTAACTATTTTTACTTTGGGTTTCTCGGAGTTTGTTTTCGTTCTTTTCGCCGAGAAAAGTCCCATTGAACCGAGGTCGTAAATAGTGATCGTCTCATGATGGATGGATGGACCGTCTTAAGGGAAACGTGGTCGATAGGAGTAGTTATTTTAAATTTTTGGTGTGTTGGCTGTATCATGCATGTTGCTACACTATGGCTACGACATCTTGGTTGCGTGTTGTACATAATATTTATACCGCAAAGATGATTCGTAGAAAGCATGCAAATTTTTATACATATGTGAGACACTTATGCCATAGAACTCTGACGGGTGTGATTGAGGCTTAATGTTGAATTCTTGTAATTAGCTGATTAAAGAGTCTGTGAAGTCATCTCAAGTTGAGCAAGTGCAATGAGTGTATAGTGAGAGGTTTGATTAATCGGCTATTGTGGAGTGTCTAGAATCCTGCCCATGTACGAAACGAAATGAAGAAAGTGTAGTGTAGGAAAGGATGTAGGCGTTTCTTGTTAACCAAAAGTTTGTGTTTCTTCTCTCTTTTCTATGACCTAATTTTGAAGATTAAACCCTAGTTAGCCCTTTGAGCCTTTAGCTCGTATAATTTTTCTTCTTTCTTTGCCTAAAAAGGGTGTGAACTAAGTAACCCTCTTTTCATGGTCCATAAACCAAATTCAAAGCTCTTAAGCGCTCAAGAAAATATATAATTTTCCCATAGTGTCAAGGAGTGAAATGAAAAGAAAAGAAAGTGAGAAAAAAAGAAGAAGAGAAAAGTGATGAGAAGAAAGAAAAGAGTCAAGGGTGTATGTGCTGCATCTAAAGGAAATAAAGTTTTATAACTTGTCTTTGTGTTCAGTCTCGTGTTAAAAGAAATGGGTGACAAAAATAAAGATGGACTTCAAGAAAAGGAGGAAGGAAGAAAATATGTCCAGAATGGATGGGATGTATTGAAAAACCGCTTAAGGAAGCTAGTTGCTAATATTGGTTAGCCCAAGATATACTAGTTCCATAGCCGACATTACAACCCCTAAAGTCCTACATGATCTTATATTACTGGGCCCTTATATTAGTGGAGTAATACACTAGAGGCAAGCCTATGGGTCATGACCCGATGCATGTGAATTCTTTTGGGAGAGAGAGCGAAAGTGTGTGTACATGCCCGCATGATAAATGATTCAGAGTTCGTGGTGGATCCTAAAGAGGGGAAATTCTCTTGTGATGTGAGGGCGCATGCTTGACAAAAGAATGAAATTTTGTCGGATATCTGGTCAGCTAATTTGCATGAGTTTGCCAATATCGAGAGTCGATTCTTGAGCTAGGAGGTCTTGATTTATTAAGTGTCATTGTAATGATGATAATATGCATGTTTTCTTGATGATTTGTTGTGAACATAATCCGTATAACCGTAGCTCGGATTGTCGAGCCAAAGTAGCCATGATGGGATATCAAATTCATGAGGTGTATGAGTATTGTTCGAGGACAGAACAAGATTTTAAGTGTGGGTAGGTGATCAGGGTATTTATATGCCAAATTGATACTCAAATGTATAGCTTTTGCCTTTTTGTCCAACAATGTGTGTACATTCTCATGTAAATTGTACTATGTTATTTTATACTAACCAACATGATTAGCGTTGTTTTGCAGGAAAACACACTTTTTATGGAGTTAAATACATGTTGGGAGAAATCGGAGAGGAACTCGAACGAAAGTAAGGAAGCAGGTGGAGAAGCAAAGAATTCAAGGGCTCGCTGATGGAGTCGCGTGACACGCTTTCATCAAGGGATGCAAATACTGGGAGTTACAAATTCAAGAAATTCCAAGTGAGGGTCCGCGATCAAGCCGTGGCACGCTGGAATTAATTTCCCTGCATCTTGACATTCCACTGAGGGTCCGCGATTGCACCGTGGCACGCCGGGCATGCAACGCAGACGTTGGAATTAATTTCCCTGCACCTTGACATTCCAGCGAGGGTCCACGATTGCACCGTGGCACGCTGGGCATGCCTGCATGCCGTGCCACGTTGGGAGCAATTACCTGGCGGCCAATTTCAGAGAGCCTGCGTTTGCACCGTGTCACGGAGGCAAGGTTCGATGCACTGCGTGACACGTTGCTTGTTATTCCTGTACCTTATCTCTAGTATAAATAGAACACTTAGACCATTTTTAATATTCTCGACTTGCGGGAGCAAGAACGGGTTACAGTGCGCCAGAGGACAAAAATTCTTAGGTTTTCTATCCCTTTCTTCTTTCAATTGTTTGCATGATTTCCATTCATTTAACGATGTTCAATCCACAAATGAGTGGTTAATTTCACTTTTTGCTGAGGTTATGAACTATTGTATTGAAATGTACTATTGGATTATTTGGTACTTTCATCTTTTCTTCTATGGTTGTTCTATTTAATTTTTGTTCTTACTACGTTAATATCCGGCCAATGTTAATGAAAATCCAAAAAGTCCGGTTTCACCGAGAGGGCAAGAAACTAGAAAGTGGTGAATTAATAGATATGATCTTTTCTGCTTGGGAAAATTGAATTGATTTACCTTCGGTATAGAAATATACCCGAAAGTCGTATTAGTCAAGTGTGAATCGGTTTTGTATGGCTAGAACATGAATTTCTTCTTATCACAGAAATGTAGGTGGGAAGGTTTATGATTCTGTTGGGTTAAATACTGAGAGTTTTAATCCATAGGCATAAGTTCCCACTATTAGCAACCGGAGAAAAGATAAACCATGTATATCGATAATTGATTTCTTTACATGTTCGTTTTAGCCTCAGCATGCTCAAATTCATTGTTCAGACTCAATTGCATAAATATCTTACTTTTTAGTATAAAAATAGTTTCCAAAATATAAAAACTCTCTTTTACACTGTTGTCTTCATAATTACAGTTTTAGTAAATTAACACTTGGAAAAGGTTTCACCCGAGCTCAAATTCCCGTGTCTACATTCCGGTTCCTTAAAAGAGCCACTATATTACTTGCACGACCCGTACATTTGCGGGCACATCACCCGCCAAGCGTTTACTTCCGGGGTGTAGATATCAGGAGTCCTCCAGACTCAGAGACAGCTACAGTCAGGGGCTGAGTGGGCCCACCTGCAGACCCAGGATCGCGCGGTGACGCTATAGCGTAGTTGACTAAGATGACTCGGATAGGTATATAGGATTCAGGTGTACTCGCTAGGGCTAACGGGGGCCTAGGTGGGTTCTCAGGTTGATTATACCTTCCGGCTTAAGAAGGCCAGGTAAGGTTTATGTTTTCTTTAGTTACCGATAGTTAGACAAGAAGACACCTTGTCTTCGTGCATGACCCCCACCTCCTTACGCTATGTTTAGCCCCCGATTTCACTACTTCACCATCTTCACCCGCTTTCTACTTCCCGCCATTGTCATTTCTATTTCCTTACTTTCAGTTATTTAAAGTTACTGCCTTACATATTTAGTACCTATGGTAATGACTCCCATCTTGGGCGCTGCATTACTTGCCTACATGTACAGATAGACGAGGAGCAGTCCCTCAGAAGCCCAAATACCGCACAAAAACCGTCAACTCCCTTCTTTTGGAGCTTGTGTGATAGAGGCGGTTTATTTCTTTTGTTTGTACAAACATGGATAGGTCGGGGCCTTGTCCCAACCATCTTATTACTCCTAGAGGCTGGCTGCATCAAGGCATTTCACTATGGTTAGATGATATCGGCCGTGTGTGGGGCCCATATGTGTTTTAGATTACGTGTGTTGGCCTTGTGGGGCCTTTTAACCGTTGATTGGTTGCCTTGTCGGTCATAGTTCGGCTTTAGCATCTGATTTTACTTTCCAGTTATGACTAGATATCATGGTGGCCTTGTTGGCCCGCATAGGACTCCCTATGATTGTTTGTCTCTCGGTTAGGCTTTTTATTTCATAGGTGGCTATAGGCCTTTGTCGGCCAAGGGTTTTATTTATGCGCTATATAGCCCGTTGTTTTCTCGATTCTAGAGTTGGGAAATAACTCCGCACCAGAGGTGCTTAGGCTCACGCTTCCAGTAGTTCAGTCCTAGTAGGGCACTGTGTGCCAGTCATGCTCCTGCTGCGGGGCGGACATGATCATCCCAACCACACTAGAAATCCATCACATAAGCTCTCAACATGTCCTCCGTGGTTTGAATTTACGCTTCCCCTAACTATCCGCTTGCGGATGGAATGTTGTGATGAGTTTAACCTGAGTCCCAAGCTCTTTTTTGAAAGACCGCCAAAATCGAGAGGTAAATGAGTACCTCGGTCCGAGATGATAGACAAGGGCACTCCATGCAATCGCACCAACTCCCAAATATACAAAGCTTTGGCATAATCATCCACCGACCAGGGTTTTGACCGCAGAAAGTGTGCAGCCTTGGTCAACTGTCTACCACCACCCAAATTGAATCATAGTGTCGGCGAGTCGTAGTAGGCCTATACGAAATCCATATTAATCTTTTCTCACTTCCAAGTGGGAATGCTAATATTCTGAAGCATGCCTCCTGGTCAGTTATGCTCGACCTTCACTTGCCGACGCGCCGTGCACTTGGCTACGAATTCTTCAATATCCTTCTTCATACCATTCCAGCAATATATTTCTGCAAATCATATATCTTGGTGGCACTGATGGATAGAATACCGATCCATGTGCCTATGCAATATCCTATTCCTCAAATTATCAATATTCGGAACACACTAGACTACCCTAGTACCGCAATACCCCATCTCCCTTTTGGGAGAGGATCTACGCCTTATGACTTTGAACGACTACTTTCAGTTTACCAAAATCGAATCTTCACCTTGCTACTACATTGGCCACATGACACTGATCCATTTTTCACAATAACGCCGCCATCGGTCGAGCCGACCAATCTAACTCCCAACCTCAAGTCGATGGAAATATTTCACCAACTCTTTCTTCCTTCATCCACGGGGACACAATCTCCAGAGAGCCTACTAAGTGCATCCGCTACCACATTGGCCTTATCCGGTGGTAAAGGACACTCATTTCATAGTCCTTTAGTATCTAACCACCTCTTTGCCGAATATGATCTTATGCATGAACAGATAATTGCAAACTTCCTTGTGATCCGTGAATACATCCACGAACCCCATACAAGTAATTCTACCATATCCTCAATGCAAATACCACCGTAGCCAACTCAAGATCATGGGTCGGGTAATTCTTCTCATGGAATTTCAACTGCCTTTGAGGTGTATGCTATCACTTTCCCATGATGCATCAACACTACCCAATTCCACTTTTCACATCACAAGACACCACAAAAACCATCGGTACCCTCGGGTAGGGTCAACACTGGTGATGAAGTGAGTCGAGTCTTCAACTCTTGGAAGCTTTTCTCACAAGCCTACGACCTCATTGGAACTTTACCCTTCTTATGAGTCGCCTGGTCAATGGTGCGCAATAGATGAAAAGCCCTCAACGGGATCTCCAATAGTAACTCGGCTAAGCCTAAAAAGCTCCTGATATCCGATGGGTTCACCGGTCCGCCACCTCACCGCCCGATCTTTGAGAATCCACCCTTATGCCCTCGATGATACCACATGGCCCAAAAATTCCATGGAGTCCAACCAAATTCACTTGCTGAACTTCTGCATACAATTGATGGATCCTTGAGGGTCTGGAGCACTACTCAAGTGAGCGGCATGTTACTCCTGATCCGAGAGTACATATGGATGTCATCAATGAACACAATCATGAACATGTCCAAATATGACTTGGAATAATTCGTTCATTAGATCCATAAAGACTGCAGGGAATTGGTTAGTCCAAAAGACATAACAACAAATTCTTAGTGACCATACCAAGTCCTAAAAGCAGTTTTTGGGATGTCACTCTCCCGGACCCTGAGATGGTGATACTGAATCTGAGATCAATCATGGAGAAAAGCTCAGGCACCCCGAAGCTGGTCAAACAAATCATCGATCCTAGGTAAAGGATATCTGCTTCCACGGTGACCTGTTTCTAGCAGCTGATAGTCACTGCACATCCGGTTAAATCCATCCTTCTTCCGGACAAATAACACTGGTGCACCCCATGGAGACTTACTCGGCCTAATAAAGCCCTTATCTAATAGGTCCTTCAACTGATCCTTCAACTCTTTTAGCTCGGCTGGAGCCATTCTGTGTGGCGGAATAGATATAGGCTACGTAGAAGATCTATATTGAAATCAATCTCTCGCTTGGGAGGAACACCTGACAAATCATCAGGAAAGACCTTTGGATACTCACGTAATACTGGAACTGACTGAATAGTCGGGGTTTCAGACTCGACATCCTTAACCCTAACTAGATAGTACATGCAACCCTTAGAAATCATCTTTCTGGCCTTAAGGTAGGAAACGAATCAACCTATAAGAACAGCTGAACTACCCTTCCATTCTAAGGTTGGATCACCCCAAAATCTGAACTCTACTACTCGGGTTCTACAATTGATTGAAGCATAGCATGCAAATAGCTAATACATGCCAATAATAACATTGAAATTGGTCATGGATAACTCTATCAAGTCTGCTGAGGAGAATTTATGAAGGACTGAGACTGGGCAACCTTTATACACCCGTCTAGCTATAACCAAGTCACCTATTGGAGTAGAAACTAAGAAGCACTCTGACAAGACATTGGGACTAACTCCAAAGCTACTGGCTACATATGGTGCCACAAAAGACAAGGTAGCCCCCGAATCTAGCAAAGCATAAACATCAATATGGAAAACTCACAACATACCAGTAACCACATTTGGGGAGACCTCCTACTCCTGATAGGAAGCTAAAGCATAGAATCCGTTCTGGCGCTGAGCACCGGCTGTGCTAGTAGATGCCCCCGATGTGCTGAGCGTATGGGAGGGGTTAATGAACTAGAAGCTGGGCCTCGGCCCCCAACCTGATCCTGTCTCACAGCTGGACAATATTTGAGCATATGTACAGGCTGCCCACAACCAAAACAAGCTCCTGAACCTGCCAAACACTGGCCTGCAAGCTAGGATGCTGGAATCTGCGGGTCTACTACTATGACCCCTTGAGCCTGACGCTCTTCCTCTCTGATCATGTCTGGTCCTAGATGGCACACTCACTGCTAATGATGCTGGGGCTGATGATCACTGGTGGGTCTTCTATCGATGCCCACCATTAGACCTTTGTTGAATGAATCTGTGGTCCTCAGTCCTGGTCCTCTTGGCCTCCCTCTCCCCGAATGTGCCACCTCCATCTGCTGGGCGTACAACACAATCTGAGGAATGTCCATATCCTAGTGCAGCATAACTGTCCTGTAGTCTTTGTCCAAGTACCCTGCTATACCATGAACAAACCTGCTCACCCGCGCCCTCTGGTCAGCTACTAACTCTGGGGCATATTTCGATAGGCGAGTGAACTCAATGGAATACTCTTGCACAGTCATCCTTCCCTGCTTCAAGCTTACAAACTCAGCTGCCTTTTGCTCCCTCATCTCTTGAGGCAAGAACTGATCTAGGAATGCAACTTGAAACTCCTCCCATGTGGCCGGACCTACTCTTGCGACCCTGTTATCGTTCCATTGGCGAAACCAAATGTGTGCAACCCCCTTCAATTGGTAGGAGGCCAACTCTGCGCACTCAACACTACTCACCCCCATAACTTAGGTGATCTTGAAAATCTCATTAGTGAAATCATGCGGGTCCTCATCTACCATGGACCCCAAGAACTCCGGCGGGTTCATCCTCAAGAAGTCTTTGACTCGAAGCACCGCTGCATTGCCATTTTGCGGAACATGCACAACGACCTATTGATTGACCTGAGAAGTCAAAGATTGCACAAGCATCTGAATAGCGGCCTAGAACTCAACATGAGTGGCTGGCTCCGGTGCTTGAGGCTCCTGAACTGGTGGGGCTGGCTGATGCCTATAACCATTTCCATTCTCGTTGCCTTCACCACCTCCATTCCTCCATATGTTCATTCTTCGAGGAGCCATGATTCTGCAATCGCGATTAGCACGAATTAGAAGGACAAAAAGACTTTTCATTGCACGACATAGATCATGAAAGAAGGGAACATTTCCTAGATGTCTTGTAGCCTCTTTGTAATAAGTGTAGCGTGCTTCACACCCATGAAAAAGACCCTACTTAACGTGGATTTCAACACCCTAGGACACTTCAAACCTATAGCTCTGATACCAAGTTTGTCATGACCCGAATGGGGGCCCGAATCGTAGACACGGGACAAGGGACCCTGAGAGACCCCAAATCGACCCATGGCATAAGCATACAACTAAATCATTTAATAAACTGAAGAAAGCATCAATATAATCTCAGCGGAAGTCTAATTCAACATCACGTCAGAATAACATATGAAGCTAACACATACATAAGTCTGAAAAGCCTCTATTCTGGACGAGTTGATGGATCAAGACCCAACTAACTCAACAATATTGAAACTAGAAATACATAAAGGAAAAGGATAGTCTAGTCCTCGAAGGATGAGGACTCACAAATTCGAGCAAATACTAACTCCGAAAAGCTATTTAAGAGCGGGGCTGAGGCTATGAGCTAGGTCCTGTATCATGAAATGATACAATATAAAAAGTATGAAGTCAGTACGTGGAATGTACCGAGTTTGCAAGGTAAGTAAAACCGCTTAAGTAAAGTAAATCATTTAAAAATTTTCATAACATATCATAAGCTTTCAAGTATGAGAAGAAGGGCTACATGCATTCATTCTGAAATTGAAATCTTATCATGACATGACCATGCATAACTTTATAACATCATGGCTGACTCGAATGACTAAAACCTGAAACATAACATTTATGCTAAAAGATGAACAATGAGTCAAACCTTGCTTTTATAACATGCATGTGAAAAGTAATCACCATGAGTAATGAATATACAAATCTGAATAGTGGGAGACTCGTTACTTAACCAACATACCACGATAGAGCTTATGTGGTCTCAACTATCACACTCAAGTGGGTAGAGCCATCCATAACCTTGCTAGGGATATAGACGATACCATGATATCGATATCAAGCTTAAGGGACAATAGGAATGGGGATAGCTCATAAGGGAGGTCCCAATAATATAATAGTATCATCCTACATTGGCGCGTAGTTCTGGGGTATAGAGTGATCGACCCTTAGCCCGCTCGGTGCTAGACTCTTCTCCCAAAACATGCAATGCTCTACATCATATATAACGAAACTCAACATCATCTATTGACAAAGCTCAAGATGAAATCATGCATAACTCAACATCGTATGAAATGAAGCTCAACATTGTCCTTTGACAAAGCTCAATAATGAAATCATGCATAGACTCAACATCATATGAAAATGAAGCTCAAGATTGTCCCTTGACAAAGCTCAATAATGACATACATCTCAGTTATGAACTTATACATATGAGAAGCTTTAATTTGAAACATACCACAAGTTAATAATATGAAATTTGGGAGACTTCGCTCCAAACAATATGGTAAGCTTATTTCAGAAAAATCATCATTTTAAATCAACATGTGGGCATTTTCCAAAGCTTTACCATACTTGGATCTACTCAATTCATTTTGAAAACAATATCATAATTATGGGTAGCTTTAGAAACATGTTTTTCATCATCAAATCTCATCATCATCATACATTCATCATCATTCTCTTCTTTCATGAACTTCTCATACATGGGCATTTAATTTCATATTTTAGAAAACACAATTTTTGATTGAAAACAATTTTAAATCTGCCCAAGCTTCACAATTCATCAATAGAAATATAATCTAATCGTACCCATGTATAGAAATTGAAGAATTATGCAATTGGCTAAAAAACCCATAACTTGATCATATGAATTTCTCATACTTAGCTAGAAATTTGGGCATGGGTGAGGAATAAATACCCACTCATAACCCTACATACCTGGGAGGGATGATTTTACCACTTCTCTAATTTCCCAAGATGAGATTCCAATGGAAGCCTTCAAAACTTGTTCTAAATTCTCTCTTCAAACTCTCAAGTTTGCATGCATGGAAAGAAATAAATTAGAATAGGTTTTCCCCTCCTTAAACTCACTGAAACGAACCTTAATGACGTAGTATAGGCCCCTAAAACTTAGGACTGATGGAAATACGCTTACTGAAATCACAGAAAAACTGCTCACTAAACCAAACGATGGACGACCTTACAGGTTGCAGGAGGATACCACGACTCGTGGTATCTGTCCATGCTATGCACTGTCCAAGACTTCTCTTAGAATCAGACCATGGATAGACAGAACGACTCATCCTTAGGTATGACGAGTCATCTATCGATCGTTGATTGCCTTCCTGAGTCTTCTAAACTTCCCCACGACGAGTTTCACCATGACTCATTGTTGGCTCCAACGAATCATGGTATTTGTCCGTCAAATCCATTGGAGATTAGGATCCCTTACCACGACTCAAGACAACGGATAGTTGCATGCCATGATGGGTCGTTGGATGACCCATTATATTCCCCAAATTCTAGGACCACCTCTTACCATAGCAACAAACGATGACTCATTTCTTACAACAAGTCATTATATCAATCGTTACTTCCACTGCCACCCGAACACCTGAACTGACGAATCCTAACAACAGCTCGTGTTTGCAACCATGAGTCATTACTCTACTCGTCCTGTGCTATTTTTCTCAGTTTCTACAGATTTCAGATTTAACACCTGGGTCTTATTCTTAGGCACCTCCGATTACAGTCGTGCGATGAAATGTCTCTCTATCCTTCTAACTCATGCTATTCGCAATTGTAGAATCATGACTCCCTATAGAGTTAATGGTAGGAGGAATGGGAGTGGAAATAGCCGGTACCAACAAGCACCACCAGTCCAGGAGCACCACGCATTGGAGCCGGTTGCCTATGCTGAATTTCGAGTAGCCATTCAGATGCCAGCGAGGCCTTGACCGCCTAGGTCAATCAGAAGGTAGTGACGCATGTCCCTCAAAATTGAAATAAGGTGGCAACTTGAGTTAGAGATTTCCTAAGAATGAGAGTTCCTTGGGTCGAATGTAGATAAGGATTTATATAGTTTATCAACGAGATTATGAAGATCACCTAGGTCATGAGGGTGAATGGAGTTGAGTGTATTGAGTTGGACTCGTTTCAATTGAATGTGGTCTCCCACATATTATTTAGATAGTGGAGAGATAGTAGGGCAGCTCGAGCAGGTCCTATCAGTTGGGAGGAGTTTCACGTTGCTTTTTTAGATCGGTTCTTCTCTCATGAAATGAGGGAGTTGAAGAAGACCGAGTTCGTGAAACTTAAGCAGGGGAAGATGACAACGCAAGAATATGCACTAGAGTTCACTCGTTTGTCTAAGTACACCCCAGAGTTAGTGGTTGATCAGAGGGAGCGAGAGAGAAGGTTTGTTCATGGAGTGGAGGGCTATTTAGACAAAGATTACAGGAACGCTATGCTCCACAAGGATGTGGATTTCCCTCAGATATTCTTATACACCCAACAGATGGAGGTGGCGCATATGATGGAGAGAGAGGCCAAGAGGGACAAGACAGATAGCTATGGATTCTCTTAGTTGAGTCCAGGGGGTGGGCACCAACAGCACACCCACCAAAGATCTTCAGCCCCAACATCTTCAGTGATGAGTGTTCCTTCAAGACCAAGGCACGATCAGAGAGGGCGAGCTTTAGGCTCGAGGGGTCAGAGCAGCAGGCTTGCGGATTCTAGTATCCCAATTTGTGGAAAGTATGGTCGGGGGCACACGGGTCAATGCTTGGCGGGTACAAGTGCTTGCTTCAGGTGTGGGAATCCTGAACATATGCTTAGAGATTACCCAGTAGCTGGAAAGGGCCACGATAGGGACCGAGGCCTGTCTTTCAGTTCAACAGCTCCACCCCCATGCTCAGCCCAGTAGGGGGCATCTACTAGTATAGGTAGCGGCCAACGCCAAAATAGATTTAATTCCTTAACACCTCGTCAGGAGCAGGAGGTCTCCCCAGATGTAGTCACTGGTATGTCGCGAGTTTTCTATTTTGATGTTTATGCTTTGTTAGATCCAGGGGCTACTTTGTCTTTTGTGACACCTTACGTGGCTAATAGTTTTTGAGACAGTCCTGAAATCTTATCAGAACCCTTCTCAGTCTCTACCCTAGTGGTGTGATTCAGTTGTAGCTAGACGGGTGTATAGAAGTTGCCCGATCACAATTGTTCAGAAAGTCACCTCAGTAGATTTAGTAGAGTTAGCCATGACCGATTTTAATATTATCCTCGGTATGGATTGGATATTTGCATGTTATGCCTCACTTACTTGTAGAACCCGGGTAGTAGAATTCATGTTTCCGGGTCAGCCAGTCATAGAGTGGAAGGGTACTTCAGCCGTGCCTGTAGGTCATTTCATTTCCTACCTTAAGGTTAGAAAGATGATCTCCAAAGGTTGTGTGCACCATCTAGTTAGGGTTAAGGATGCGACATCCAGACCCTGACTATTCAATTAGTCTCAGTAGTATGTGAGTATCCAGAAGTCTTCCCAGATGATCTACCGGGAATCCCTCCCGAGAGGGAGATTGATTTTGATATTGACCTTCTTCCCGATACGCAACCTATATCTATTCCTCCTTATTGAATGGACCCAACTAAGTTAAAGGAGTTGGAGGAGAATTTGAAAGACCTGTTAGATAAGGGTTTCATCTGACAGAGCAAGTCCCCATGGGGTGTACCAGTTCTCTTTGTCCGAAAAAAAGATGTCTCTCTTCGTATGTGTATTGATTACCGGTAATTGAACAAGGTCACCATCAATAACAGGTATCCTCTACCCAGGATTGATGATTTGTTTTACCAACTTCAGGGTGCCAAGTGTTTTTTGAAGATAGATCTCAGATTCGGGTACCATCAGCTTAGAGTTCGGGAGAGTGGCATGCCGAAGATAGCCTTCGGGACGCGGTATGGTCACTATGAGTTTGTAGTTATGTATTTTGGACTAATGAATACTCCTACAACTTTTATGGACTTGATGAACAGGGTGTTCAAGCCATATTTGGACATGTTCATGATTGTGTTCATAGATGACATTCTCATATGCTCCAGGAGCGAGGAGGAGCATGTTGCTCATTTGAGGGTGGTGTTGCAGACTTGTCAGATCATCAATTGTATGCAAAATTCAGCAAGTGTGAGTTATGGTTGAATTTTGTGGTGTTCTTGGGTCATGTGGTGTCTAGTGAGGGTGTGCAGGTAGACTCACAGAAGATAGAGGTGGTGAAGAATTGGCCCAGATCGGTGAATCCTTTAGATATCAGAAGTTTCTTGGGTTTAGCTGACTACTATCGGAGCTTTGTTGAGGGGTTTTCATCTATCGCGGCACCATTGACTAAAATGACCCAGAAGAAGGTAAGTTCCAATGGTCGGAGGCTTGTGAGAAGAGCTTCCAAGAGTTGAAGGCTCGACTCACCTTAGCACCGGTGTTCACCCTACCCGAGGGTACCGATGGGTTCGTGGTGTATTGTGATGCTTCAAGGATCAAACTTGGGTGTTTATTGATGCAGCACGACAAGGTTATAGCATATGCTTCCAGACAACTGAAAGTTCATGAGAAGAATTACCCAACCCATGATCTTGAGTTGGCGGCGGTGGTATTCACCTTAAAGATATGGAAACACTATTTTTACGGGGTCCATGTGGATGTGTTTATGGACCATAAGAGTCTACAATACGTGTTTACCTAGAACGATCTCAATCTTCGACAAAGGAGGTGGTTGGATCTACTTAAGGATTATGACATGAGTGCCCTTTACTATCCGGGCAAGGCTAATATAGTAGAAGATGCACATAGTAGACTCTCTATGGAGAGTGTGTCCCATGTGGATGAGGGAAGAAAGGAGCCGGTGAAGGATGTGAATCGACTTGCAAGGTTGGGAGTTCGGTTGGTTGACTCTACCGATGGCGGTGTTATTGTTCAGAATGGATCAGAATCATCCTTAGTGACTGATGTAAAAGCTAGACAAGACGAGGACCCTATTTTGGTAAAGTTAAAAGAAGTCGTTCAGAATTAGAAGGTAGAGGATTTCTCCGAAGGGGGAGATGGTGTGCTTCGATATCGGGGTCGTTTATGTGTTTTGATATTGATGATTTGAGGAACCGAATGTTGCACGAGGCTCATGGATCTAGGTATTATATACATCCTGGTGCCACCAAGATGTACTGTGACCTACGGGAAGTCTATTAGTGGAATGGCATGAAGAGAGACATCGCAAATTTGTAGCTAAGTGCCCAAACTATAAGCAAGTAAAGGTTGAGCATCAAATACCAGGAGGTGTGCTCCATGATATTAGCATTCCTACTTGGAAGTGGGATGATATCAATATGGACTTCATCACAGGGTTGCCTTGCACTCGTCGCCAGTATGACTCATTGTAGACATGTTTACCAAAGCTTCTCATTTTCTACCGGTCAAAACCACAGATTGGGCGGAGTTTTTTGCCAAACTATACATATGGGAGCTAGTTCGGTTGCATGGAGTGCCCTTGTCCATCATATCAGAAAGAGGTACCCAATATACCTCTCAATTTTGGGGTCGTTTTAGACAGGACTAGGTACTCAAGTTAAGCTCAGCATAGCATTTCACCCGCAATTGGATGGTTAAGAGGAGCAGACAATTCAGACTCTCGAGGATATGTTGAGAGCAAGTTGATCGACTTCAAAGGTAGTTGGGATGATAATTTTCCTCTTATTGAGTTTGCATATAATAACAATTATCATTCTAGCATTCAGATGGCTTCATTTGAGGCTCTCTACAAGCGGAGATGTAGATCGCCTATTGGTTGGTTCGAAGTTGGTGAAGCTGCAATGATAGGACCAGATCTGGTCCATAAGGCTACGGAGAGGGTTCAGCTCATACGGGACAGGTTGAAAACAACCCAAAGTCGCCAAAAGTCCTATGACGATATGAGGAGGAGAGAACTTGAGTTCGAAGTGAATGATTGGGTGTTTCTGAAGGTGTCTCCCATGAAGGGAGTGATGAGGTTTGGAAAGAAAGGAAAACTCAGCCCTCGTTATGGTGGCCCCTACCGAGTTGTGAAACGGATTGGCAATGTATCATATGAATTGGAGTTGCCCTTAGAATTAGCTTCTGTGCATCCTGTTTTCCATGTATCTCTCTTAAAGAAGTGTGTGGGCGATCCACCTCTAGTTTTCCCGGTGGAAAATGTTGGTGTGAGAGACAACCTTAGTTATGAGGAGGTTTCGGTGGAAATACTGGATCGTCAGGTTTGAAGGCTAAGAAACAAGGAAGTAGCTTCAGTTAAAGTTTTATGGAGGAACCATCATGTTGAGGGAGCTACGTGGGAAGCCGAAGCAAATATGATGGTTAGATACCCACATTTATTCTCTACTAGCTTAGTTTCAGCTTGAGGTATCAATTTTTTCCCTAGTACTCTATTTAGTTTTCATGTTCAGTTCATGTGCCCCAGTTTTTTTCATGTATGTGGATGTGCATATGATTCATGAATTCAGTTCAGCCATGTAGTTTAAATCGGAGTTAGTCATTCCGTTAGTTTTCAGCTTAAATGATCAGTATTTGAGTATGATGATTGCATTTCTCCACTTTTCTGTATGGTTTCCAACATTCGAGGAAGAATGTTCCCAAGGGAGAGATATTGTAATATCCAGAAATCCCATAGATTAGATCTGGGAGTTGAAATGAAGAAAACTGGAAATCTGGCATCAGGTCACAGAATGAGTAGTTTTGTGACCCGTGGGGTTCACCACAAGTCGTGAGGTGACTCGTCGTGAGGTTCAGGGAGTGAGTTGAAATTTTGGGTTTTGCAAGTCCCCACAGACCTGACCATGAGTCGTGGTCAGTCCCCACGACTCGTTGAGTCAGTCATGGGCAGGGATTATGGGAAGATGAAGGGAAAGAGGCAGTGTACCCTATGGATGGTCACCACGAGTCGTGGTCAGTCACCACGATTCGTGGTCAACCGATTGGATATGATTTGAAATTTGGGTAGTGAGGATGACGGGTGGTGACCACGAGTCATGGTCACCAGTAATGACTCGTGAGGTTCCCCGTGATGAGCCCAGGTGAATTATTAGTAGTGCAATCGACAACTGATGCCACGAGTCGTGGTCTTGGGAATGATTCGTCCAGTACCTCATGGGGACTGGCAGTCAGTTGTTTCCTGTGAAATTAGTAAGGACTTTTCCATAATTCTTATGATCCTAAGGCCTAAACTACGTTGTTTTAAGCTATGAATGATGGGTTTTAAGAGGGGTAAGTTCATTTTAGGCCATTCTTGCTCATGCTTGCAAAGTTAGAGAGGTGATCAAGCTCTTTCTCTTCAAGTTTTACTTCAATCTTTCATTGGGCAATCAAGGAGTGGTAAAATCAGATCTTCCCCAGGTATGTAGGGTTATGCATGGGTGAATCCGTTCACACCCATGTCCAATCCTTCTCTAATTCATGAAAATCTATGAGTTGATTCTATGGGGTTTTAACCCAATGCATGAACTCTCTAAGTCAATGTCATGGGTATGATTTAATTATGTTTTAATTGATAAATTATGATTCATGGGCAAGTTTTATCATGTTTTCGATTACTAACCATGTCTACTAGTCTTTCAAATTATGATGCCCATTCATGAAAACTTATGAGAAGATGAGATTTGTGAATTATGTTCAAGTATGATGGATTTTGATGAGAAAAATATACTTTCAATCTGCCCATGTTATTTTCATGTTTTCAAAGTGAATCAAGTTGATTTCAAGAATGTTAAAGTATTGGGCAATCCCATATGTTCAAGTATGATTTATGATTCATGTTAAAATAACTTACCACATGGTTTTGGAATCAAAACTCCCAATCATGTTCAGCTTGTGGTATGGTTTGAGCCAAGGCTCCTTATGCATGATTCATATTTATATGTATACATGATTATTCAGCTTCGTCAATAGACAATGGTCAGCTTCGTTGAAAAATGATGGAGAGTATATTCATATTTTTAGGAGTAGTGTCTAGTACCGAGTAGGCTAAGGGTCGATCACCCTATGCATTAGAAATACACGCCAACATAGGTTTATACATATCTTATATACTTTGGGACCTCCCTTGTGAGCTATCCCCTGCCCCGATTGAGCCCCGAGCTTGATATCGATGTCATGGTAGAGTCTCTAGTCTTGAGAAGACTTTAGATGACTCTGCCCAGTTGACTGTAATAGTTGGGACCACGTAAGTTTTATCATGGTATGTCGGTTATATGATGATTCTCCCATTGTTCCTCATGATTTCAGTTATGCATGTTTATCACTCATGATATATACTTATATAAATGTTCTAAATAGGTTTGAATTGAATGTTCAGTTTTACTTAAGATTATGAGATTTCAACTATGGGTCGATCGTTTCAGTTATGATGTTGTGTTATGAGTAGATCATGATTTCAGAAAATAGCATGCAAACCATACTCTCAGATTCTTTCCTTGTTCATGTTTTATATTATACATGTCTTAAATGATTTTACTTATTTAAGCGGTTTTACTTGCCCTGCATACTCGGTACCTTTCACATACTGACCGCATACTCTATTATGTATCATTTCATGTTACAGGACCCGGTACTCAAACTCAACCTCTTCCGTAGACGGCCTTTCAGAGTTAGCATCCCACGTCTGTTGGTGAGTCCTTTTCTCCCGAGGACCATGCTTTATCAGTTTTCTTTATGAATTCAGTTTTAGACTTAGAGAGTTAGTCGGGGGTCTTGTCCCATCAACTCATCAGTATTAGAGGCTTTTCAGACATAGAATGTAACCAGCTTCAGATTCGTGTGTATTTATGATGTTATGCTTATCTCAGACTTCCACTAAGTTTATCATGTTGATCTTCCGCTTTTATGATTGAGTTAGATATTATGTTCATGCCATGGGTTGATTTGGAGTCCTTCGGGGTTCCTTGTCCCGTGTCTCAGTTGGACCTTTGTTCGGGTCATGACAGTCATTCCTAGACCCTGTTACTCCTAAGTCCAATTTTGTAGCTTCACACCACGGGCACAACCAACGGTTCATTAGACCCACCAATGACCTGTACAACGAGTCGTTTTGAGAAAAAATATCAGATTTCCTGCTGCTTTTCATTTAAAATCATGAGTATAGGCTTAGTCACTTCTAGGGTATTACAATATCTCCTCCTTGGGAACATTCGTCCTCGAATATTGGTGAACATATTGACAAGCTGAGAAATGCAACTACCATGCCAAATACCAAACGTTTAAAGCTGAAAACCGACGGAGTGACTAACTCTAGGATGAATTACATGACTGAACTGAATTCATGAATCATACATACATACATTAACATGAAAGAAACTGGGGAAAATGAATGGACATGAAACTAAATCGAGTACTAAGGAGGAAACTAATACTTCAAGCTGAAACTAAGTCAGAAGGGAATAGATGCGGGTATCTAGCCATCATATCTGCTTTGGCTTCAAACGTAGCTCCCCCAACATGCTGATTCCTCCACAAAACCTTGACTGAGGCTACTTTTTTGTTTCTTAGTTTTCGAACCTGACGGTCAACTATTTCTATCGGAACCTCCTCATAACTAAGGCTACCTTCCACACCAACACTCTCCACCTGAACAACTAGAGCTGGATCACCCAAACACTTCTTTAAGAGTGATAAATGGAAAACTGGATGGACTGAAGCTAATTCTGAGGGCAACTCCAACTTGTATTATACCTTGCCAACTCATTTCACAATCCGGTATGGACCAACATAACAGGGACTGAATTTTCCTTTCTTCTCGAATCTCATCACTCCCTTCATGGGAGATACCTTCAGAAACACCCAATCATCAACTTCAAACTCAAGCTCTATCCTCCCCACATCCGCATAGGACTTTTGTTGACTCTGAGCTGTTTTCAACCTTTCTCTTATAAGCTAAACTTTCTCTAAAACCTCATGAACTGAATCTGGTCCTATCAATGTAGCTTCACCAAACTCAAACCAATCAATGGGTGATCTACACCTTCGCCAATAAAGAGCCTCAAACGGAGCCATCTGAATGCTAGAATGGTAACTATTGTTATATGCAAACTCAATGAGAGGCAAATGATCATCCCAATTACCCTTGAAATCAATCACACATGCTCTCAACATATCCTCAAGATTCTGAATAGTACTCTCCGCCTGATCATCTGTTTGCAGGTGAAATGTTATGCTAAGCTTGACCTGAATACCAAGGTCCTTCTGAAACGATCTTCAAAACTGGGAGGTAAAATGAGTACCTCTATCTGATATGATGGAAAATGGCACTCTGTGCAACCGAACTAACTCCCAAATGTACAACTTAGTATAATCCTTCATTGAATCGATAGTTTTGACCGGTAGGAAATGAGCTGCCTTAGTCAACCTATCTACAACCACCCAAATAGAGTCATACTGCCGACGAGCACGAGGCAACCCTGTAATGAAGTTCATATTGATATCCTCCCACTTCCAAGTAGGCATACTAATTCATTGAATCACACCTCCAGGTCTTTGATGTTCCACTTTCACCTGTTGACAATTTGGACACTTAGCCAGAAATTCTGCTATGTTTTTCTTCATGCCACTCCACCAATAGACTTCCTCCACGATACATCTTAGTGGCACCTGGATGTATAAAGTATCTGGAACCATAATCCTTGTGCAACATCCGATCTCTCAAATAATCAACACCCGGAACACACAAGCAACCCTAATATTGAAACACACCATCTCCCCATTTGGAGAAGACTTCTATCTTCTGGTTTTGAATGACTTCCTTCAACTTTACCAAAATAGGATCCTCGTCTTGTCTAGCTTTGACCTCGGTCACAAAGGATGATTCTTACCCATTCTAAAAAATGACACCGCCATCGTTCAAATCAACAAGAAGGACTCCTAGCCAGGAAAGCCGATGCAGATCCTTCACTAATTCCATCCTTTCCTCATCTACGTGGGACACACTCTCAATAGACAGCCTGCTAAGAGAATCTACCACCACATTAGCCTTTCCTGGATGATAGAGGACGCTCATATCATAATCCTTCAACAACTCCAACCACCTTCTCTGCCGTAGATTCAGATCCTTTTGGATAAACACATACTGTAGGCTCTTGTGGTACATAAACACATCTACATGACCCCTGTACAAATAGTGTCTCCAAATCATCAAGGCAAATACTACCGCCGCAAATTCAAGATCATGAGTTGGATAATTCTTTTCGTGGACTTTCAGCTGCCCGGAAGCATAGGCTATAACTTTACCGTGCTGCATGAGTACACAACCAAGGCTGCTTCTGGAAGTGTCATAATACACCACAAATCCATCGGTACGCTCAGGTAGGGTCAACATCGGTGCTGAGGTGAGTCGAGGCTTCAACTCTTGGAAGCTGCTCTCACAAGCCTCCGACCATTGAAACTTCACTTTCTTCTGGGTTAATCTGGACAACGGTGCTGCAATAGATGAAAACCCCTTAACAAACCTCCGATAGTAACCAGCTAAACCTAAGAAACTCTTGATATCCGAAGGACTCTCTAGTCTTGGCCAATTCTTCACTGCTTCAATCTTTTGAGAGTCCACTTGTACACCCTCACTTGACATCACATAGCCCAAAAATGCCACCGAGTTCAACCAAAACTCGCATTTACTGAATTTAGCATACAACTGGAGATCCTTAAGAGTCTGTAGCACCACCCACAAATGAGCGGCATGCTCCTCCTCGATCAAAGAGTATATGAGAATATAATCTATAAACACAATCACGAGCATATCCAAATATGGCTTGAACACCCTGTTCATCAAATCCATAAAAGCTACAGGAGTTTTTAGTCCAAAAGACATAACTACAAACTCGTAGCGACCATACCGAGTCCTGAAGGCTGTCTTGGGGATGACACTCTCCCGAACCCTAAGCTGATGGTATCCGGATATGAGGTCTACCTTCAAAAAGCAGTTAGCATCCTAAAACTGGTCAAACAAATCATCAATCCTGGGGAGAGGACACCTATTCTTAGTTGTGACCTTGTTCAGTTGCCGATAATCAATACACATCCGAAGGGAACCATCCTTTTTTCGGACAAAGAGAACTGGTGCGCCCCATGGGGATTTGCTAGATCTGATGAAACCCTTGTCTAAGAGATCTGTCAACTGCTCCTTCAACTCTTTTAGCTCAGTTGGAGCCCATTTTGTAAGGAGGAATAGATATAGGCTGCATAATCGGGAAGTAGGTTAATACCACAATCGATCTCCCGCTCGGGGGGGATTCCCGATAAATCATCTAGAAACTCTTCTGGATACTCACATACTACAGAAACTGACTGGATAGTTGGGGTTTCTAATGTAGAATCCTTAACCCTAACTAGATGGAACATGCAACCCTAAGAAATCATCTTTTTGGCCTTAAGGTAGGAAATGAAGCGACGTACAAGCATAGCTGAACTACCCTTCCACTCTAGGACTGGTTCACTCGGAAATCCGAACTCTACTGCATGAGTTCTATAATTGACTGAGGCATAACATGCATGTAGCCAATCCATGCCATGGATAACATTAAAATCGATCATGGCTAACTCTACTAAATCTGCTGAGGTGACTTTCTGAAGTACTGTGACAGGGTAATTTCTATATACCCGTCGAGCTATAACTGAATCACCAACTGGAGTAGAGACTGAGAAGGGTTCTGACAAGATCTCGGGACTGACTCCGAAACTACAAGCAACATAGGGCATCACAAAAGATAAAGTAGCCCCTAGATCTAACAATGTATATACATCAAGGTGGAACACTCATAATATACCAGTGACCACGTCTGGGGAGACCTCCTGCTCCTGACGAGATGCTAGGTCATAGAATCTGTTTGGACACTGACCACCACCCGCACTAGTGGATGCAACCTACTAAGCTGGGCGTGCTGGTGTAGCTGCTGAACTGGAGGCTGGGCCTCGGCCCCTATCATGACCTTGTCTGTCTGCTGGGAAATTCCTAAGCATACATTTTTGTTCCCTCACCTGAAATAAGCACCTGAACTCGTTAAGCACTGATCCACATGTCTCCGGCCATATCTGCTACACTTTGGAGTGCTGGACTCTGCGGGCCTGCTGGTGCCCATCTCCATTGCCATTCTTATGGTCGTTTTCATTCCCATTTCTTCTTTGTTTAACACGGAGAGGAGGCATGATTCTGCAAGTTCTTATAGCATGAGTTAGAAGGATAGAGGCATTTCATCGCACAACTTAGATCAAGAAAGAAGGAAACATTTCCTAAAACGTTTCATAGCCTCTTCGTCGTAAGTGTGGAACACTTCACACCCATGAAAAAGACTCTACTTAATATGGCTTTCAGACACCCTAGGACACTTCAAAACCTAATGCTCTGATACCAAGTTTTTCATGACCCGAACATAGGCCCGAATCGAGACATGGGACAAAGAACCCCGAGAGGCTCCAAGTCGATCCATGGCATGAACATGTCATCTAACTCAAACATGATAAAGCGGAAGATCAACATAATTAACATAGCGGAAGTCTGATAATCTCATAACATCAGAATACATAACTCAAATCCGAAGTTGATTACATTTTATGTCTAAAAAGCCTCTACTATTGACGAGTTAATGGGAAAAGGCCCCAACTAACTCACTATAGTCTGAAACTGAAAATAAAAAATATGAATGAAAAGAAATCCCTCGTAAGATGAGGACTGACCAATTGAAACCGGGAGATACTGATGCTGAGAGCCTGGCTACTGGCGGGACTAAGCCTGAATATCCGAGCCTGTATCATGAAATGACACAACATAGAGTATGCGGTCAGTACATGAAATATACCGAGTATGCAAGGTAAGTAAAACCACTAAGTAAAATCATAAATCATACATATCATAAAACATAATCAAGATAAGATTCTGAGAGTAGGGCTTGCATGCTATTTTCTGAAATCATGATTTGAGCATAACTGAGTATCATAACTGAATCAAATGACCCAAAGCTGAAAACTAATAATCATAAGTAAAACTGAACACTAGGTCAAACCTACTGAAAATATAATATCACGATGATGAACATGCATAACTGAAATAATGAGGAACAATGGGAGACTCGTCATATACCCGACATTACCATGATAGAGCTTACATGGTCCCGACTATCACACTCAAGAGGGCAGAGCCGTCCAAAGCTTTGCCAGGGCTAAGGATGCTACCATAATATCAATATCAAGCTGAAGGCCCCTTGGGGGCAGGGGAATCTCACAAGGGAGGTCCCAAATAATATAAACATACCTATGTTGGCGCTTAGTTTTAAGGGATAGGGTTGACTGACCCTTAGCCTACTCGGTGCTAGACACTACTCCCAAAAACATGCGTATGCCCTCCATCATTTTTCAACAAAGATGAACCATCATCTAAAGATGAAGCTGACTCATAATATACATGCATAAATCTGAAATCATAACATGAGGACCCTTGGATGAAACTATACCACAAGCTGAAAATAGTGGGAGTCTAGATTCCAAAATCCATGTGGTAAGCTAATAGATGAAGTTTTGATAAATCATGAAACATACCTAATCATATGGGCTTGACCAATTCTTAAACATGCTTGACATAGACTTTATCATTTCAAAACATGAATATAGACATGGGTAATTCGAAATCATACTTTCTTCATATACATCTCATCATGCTTGAATACATATGTCATAGATCTCAACTTTTGTGATGTTTTATGGATGGGCATCATAATTTATAAAACTTGAAAACTTAATTCATAATTAGAAACATTGTAAAATATTCCCATTAATCATAATTCAAATTAGAAACATGCTTAGATCATACCCATAATTGAAACTTAGAGAATTCACATGTTGGATTAAAACCCCATAGATTCATCAACTAGAATTTCATGAATTGGAGAGGGATTATGGGTGTGGATGGATACACCCATTCATGGCCTTACATACTTGAAGATATCTAATTTCATAACTCCCTTGATTGCCCAATGGAAATTTGGGGAAGAACTTGACAAATCTAGGCTTGATCACCCTTAGGAGCTTCTAGACTTGCATGCATGGAAGTGAATAGGCCTATAATGAACTTACCATCATAAAACACACTATTCTGAGCTTAAAATAATGTATTTTAGGCATTAGGAACTTAGGAATTATTGAAAAGCCCTTAATAAATTCACAGGAATCTGGCTATTGTCTGGAGCATCGATCAATACAACGGGTCGTCCTGAGCTCCAAGGAGTCGTTGCTCTGATCATTATTTCACTCCACTTTCAAGACTCAGGTCTGCTACCATGACTGGAAAGGACGATTCATTACTACTCCTAACGACTCGTCATTTTCGTCCTTTGTCACCATTGCTCACTCCCTGGAAATCCTCCCAATGGAACCATACAACGACTCGTTGTCCCAAACAATGGGTTGTGCAGTGACTCATGCCAGCCTTTGTTGACCAAGACCACATTCACGATGATCCACTTACAACAACTCGTTACGTCAATCAATGGGTCATTTCTAGACCCATTAATCCCAAGTCCAATTATGTAGCTTCTCACCACGAGCACATCTGACGGGTCGTTAGACCCACCAATGATCCAAATAATGAGTTGTTATGAGAAGAAATCTTAGATTTCTTGCCGCTTTTCATTTCGAATTCAGAGTCTAGGATTAGGAACTTTTGGGTATTACAACATCTCCCCCTTGGGAACATTTGTCCTCGAATGTGGGTGAATATACTGACATGCTGAGAAATGCAACTACCATGCCAACTACTGAATGTTTAAAGCTAAAAACCGACGGAGTGACTGACTCTAGGATGAATTACATGAGTGAATTGAATTCATGATTCATAAATACAAATATTAGCATGAAATAAACTGGTGAAAATGAAATGAACATGAAACTGAATAGAGTACTAAAGAGGAAACTGATACCTCAAGTTGAAACTGAGTCGGAAGGGAATAGATGTAGGTATCTGGACATTATATCTGCTTCGGCTTCCCACGAAGCTCCCTTAACATGCTGATTCCTTCACAAAACCTGGACTAAGGCCACGTCTTTGTTTCTTAGCTTTCAAACCTGACGGTCAAGTATTTCTACCGGAACCTCCTCAAAACTAAGTCTATCTTTCACACCAACACTGTCCACCACAACAACCAGAGCTAGATCACCAAAACACTTCTTTAAGAGCGATACATGGAAAAATGGATGGACTGAGGCTAATTCCGAGGGCAACTCCAATTCGTATGCTACCATTCCAACCCGTTTCATAATCTGTTACAGAACAACATAACGGTGACTGGATTTCCCTTTCTTGCCAAATGTCATCAATCCCTTCATGGGAGATACCTTCAAAAACACCCAATCATCAACTTCAAACTCAAGCTCTCTCCCGCTCACATCCGCGTAGGACTTTTGTTGACTCTGTGTTTTTTTCAACCTTTCTCTTATAAGCTGAACTTTCTCTAAAGCCTCATGAATCGCTGGTCCTATAAATGTGGCTTCACCGACCTCAAACCAACCAGTGGGTGATCTACACCTTTTCCCATAAAGAGCCTCAAATGAAGCCATCTGAATGCTAGAATGGTAACCTTTGTTATATGCAAACTCAATGAGAGGCAAATGATCATCCCAACATCCGTTGAAATCAATCACACACGCTCTCAACATATCCTCAAGAGTCTGAATAGTCCGCTCCGCCTGACCATCTTTTTTCGAGTGAAATGCTGTGCTAAGCTTGAACTGAGTACTAAATCCCTTCTGAAATGATCTTCAAAACTGGGAGGTAAACTGAGTACCTCTATCTGATATGATGGACAATGGAACTCTGTGCAACCGAACTAACTCCCAAATGTACAACAGGTCATCCTAAGCTCCAATGAGTCATTGCTCTGATCGTTGTTTCACCTTACTTTCCAGACTCAGGTCTGCTACCACGAATGCAAAGGATGAGTCACTACTACTCCCAACGACTCGTCGTTTTCATCCGTTTTCACCACTGCTCAGTCCCTGGAAATCCTCCCAACAGAACCATACCACGACTCATTTTCCCAAATAATGGATCGTGCCGTGACTCGTGCTAGCCTTCTTTGACCAAGACCACCTTCTTGACGATCCACTTAGAATGACTCTTTACATCAAACAACGGGTCGTTCCTATACCCGTTACTCCTAAGTCCAATTCTACAACTTCTCACCACAGGCACATCCAACGGGTTATTAGACTCACCAATGACCTGTACAACGAGTTGTTCTAAGAAGAAATATCATATTTCTTTCTACTTTTCATTTCAAATTCTATGTCTAGGCTTAGTCACTTTCGGGGTATTACAACCTCAAATCAAGACACAAGAGCTAGAGCCATGAATGACTCTAAGCTAATCCATGGCACATACATCGCATGAATAAGAGCCTATCTAAAGCAGAAAGTAATGCATATTCATGAAATAAGCGGAAGTCTAGAATTTATCATAAAGCATAAGCGGAGACAATAAGCCTACAATGTTGAATCATCTAACATACTGTCTAAAAAATGTCTAATCATAAGGTGAGCTGATGGGAAACACCCACAACTAGCTCGCTAAGTCTGAAGTTGAAAACAAAAACATAACATCAATAATTGATAAACGTCCTCGAAAGATGAGGACTTACCAAAATTAGGATGATACTAGATTGAAGCGGGAGAAAACTAACTTCGGGGTTGAGACTGGTCACCTAAACCTATATCGCGAGACTATATAAAATATAGTATGCGGTCAGTATCTTGAATGTACTGAATATGTATAGAAAATAAAACATGCTCGTAAAACAATAAATTAAGGTCAAGAGTAAAGGCTAATATGGACATGAGGATAGAGCACGTGCTGAAATCATAATTGATCAATAGTCATAAACATGAGTTATCCATCATAAGAAAAAGTGTGATGACCCAAGGTTTAGAAATAGTAATCATATAGTGTACCATAGTTGAAATCATAAGTAAAAGCTCATAATTTAATCAATGGATCAAATACGATACAAAACATAGTATCATAAGTCATGAACATGAGCAATTTAAAACATGAGGAATAATTGAGACTTCATCATTACCAACTTCATTATGATAGAGCTTACATGATGCGCCAACTATCTTGCTCAAGTGGGCAGAGCCGTCCCAAGCTTGCCAAGGCAAGGAACAATCAAGGCATGATATCACTCGTGAATCCCCGTAAGATTTGAACATGAATATATATCTACAGTGGTACATAGTTATGAGACTCGGGGTTTGTCTGAACCCTTAGCCTACTAGGTGCTAGACACTATTCCCAAAAACATACACATGACTCATAATCATTACCGTGAAAATACACTTAATCTTGCATGGGCTTGTCTAAATCATGACATCATAATCATTCTTGGAATACATGAAATAGTCATGAGAATAATGCCATTGAGTTGGCATGATAAATAACTTGAGTGTCATGAAAATCTTACCTACTTGAATAAATAGTCATAATTGAAATCATACGCTCATAAGCTTGAAATTCATAAAATCATGCATAATTGGGAAAATCACCATAAACTTGAAAGTATAGATCCAAGAGATTCTAGTATAAAATAGGTAATCATAATCATAATTTATGAGTTTAATGATAAGAGACTTGAATTTATAGGAGATCATAAGAGATTTCATGAGAATTGGGTCTAACCCTAGAATTTCAACATATCATGCTTGGAGACTTGAAATCATGAAATAGACATGAACTTGGGAATGAGGATGGAAGATTTTCCCCATTCATAACCCTATATACATGGGTTTGATAAATCCATAGCTAGACTTGAAGACCTAAAAGAGAATTGAAGGGATTTGATGAAGAACCCTAATATTCACTTGAGAGAATTTGATCTTCCGATGGAGATGTTAGGAGTAGAATAAGGATTTAGGTTTAGAAAAACTCCTTAATACACCCCTTAAAGAACCCAAAAACAACATCTCTTAGGAGTAAAAAACTTAGGAAGTTGTAAAAATAACCCTGAGACTTCGCATTTAAAACTGTTCCATCCAGTACTATGACTTGTCCTACAACTTGTAGGACCTTACCACGACTCATACTGAGTCTTGTTGTTTTAGGTCCTGCCTTTGATCATTTTTTGAACTTCCTACCATGGGCACCTACCATGATCTGTACCATCTACAACTAGCCGTACCTAGGCTCGTGGTTGCTCACCTCATCTTAAATCACTGCTATGAATCTCTTCCTACGACCCTTTGGTATGATCGTACCATCCAAGTACAACTTGTGACCACTAGTCTTACCTACCTCACTAAGGGCCTGACAGTTGTCGAGCCTTTCACCACGGGTCTTGGTATGAGTCGTACCAGGCACCTAAGACTCATACTGAGACCCATCCAGAGGCAATTTTCTAGTTTATCTACATGACGAACTTCTAATCCTTGGGTATACTCATAGGAAATTTTGGGGTTTTACAAAAGGTAAGAATTTTACCCTCTTTAAGCCTCTAAACTTGCAAGCAAAAAGCTGAAATTTGGCATCTAAAGTGAGCTTCCATTGGACAGTTTTTGAGTTGAGTTCTTGCTCAATTTTTCTAGGATTTTTGGAAGTTTCTTTGGCTGGACATACACTTCGCTTTGAATGGAAGAATCGCAACAGAATTAGTTAATTTACCCCCTCAAAATCTAGTAAAAACAGGTAAAGAAAATGGTACTGGTCATTGAAGTAGGAAATCGGCGAAGGAAAGTTCATTGGAAAAGGGTATGTAAAGCGTCCCCTCCGTTGTTCTTTCAAGCATGATTCGTGCGTTTTGAGTTGAATGAGCCAATAAAATTCTCATGGGTGTTAAGGCAGCATGTCAATCTATATTTAAGCTTTAATCCCATGTTTTATTAAAGCTAAATCTTGGGATTATGTCTAATCCAAAGAGGCGTTTAAAGTGTGATATCGTGTTGATTGTTATCGTAGTTGCACTGCAAGTTGTAGACCACTCAGCCTGGACATTGTTAGCTAGTCCTTTATTGTATGTTTTATATGTTATGTTGATCAAGTATGAGGTTATGGTCACCTTATGAAATTAGATATTAAAGCTAAGATAACGACGTAAGAATAACGTATTCTAAGAATGAATGTCAAGTTATGTCACGCCCCGAATCTAGACCCAGGGTGTGGACTGGCACTCAGTTACTGTTAGCTTTACTATTTACTTTTAAAATGTTTATAGTTATTTCTTTACATACTCAGTACCAGTGGTACTGACGCCCGTTTTGGGGCGCTGCATTACTTGCCTGCAGGTGTACATAGACGAGGAGCAGATCCCTCGTAGTTCTAGTCAGCGATACAGAGACTTCAGCTCCTTTCATCCGGAGCTTGGAAGACAGAGGTTTACTTTCTTATTGTCTGTACAGTATGGGTAGGCCGGTGCCCTGTCCCGACCATCTTATTATTCTTTGAGGCTTGTAGATTGTATCTTTTCCCTGTGGGTAGATGTATCGGTCGTGTGGGGCCTTGTTTATCTGTTTATTTTTCACAGGTGGCTATAGGCCTTGTCGGCTAGGGATTGCATTTAAAGCCACTATATAGCCTGTTGGTTTCTTGATTCTAGAGTTAGAGCCAACCTTGCACCAGAGATGCTTAGGCTCAGACAGCTCAGTAGTTCCGATTCTAGTAGGGCACCAGGGGCCAGTCATGCCTCCCAAGGCGGGGCGTGACAGGTTTTATCTCCCTTATATTTTTTAAATATATTTTTAGATGAATTATTGTAATTTCTTGATGCTTATGTGTCACGCCCCGAGTCTATACCCTAGACCAGACACAATACTTAGGATTACAAGCAATTCAAAGTCAACCGATGGTCTATCATAACACTGACAATTCCGAGTAAAACATAGAGAAAGCTTTAAATAATGGAATCATTAAGAAATTAATTTAATAATAAGTCCACACATCTGAAAGTAAAACAATACTGAACATCTGAAATTCTGTCTGAAAGTCATCTACTAGTGACGAGTTGCTGGGACAAGCCCCCAACTAACTCTAAATTCTGACTGAAGGAAAATGAACTGAAGCAAATCAAATATCATCCTCGAAAGATAAGGACTCACCACTGCTGCTGATATCATCGAAATAAATCTACTAACGCGGCTGAGTTTGAGAACCTTCGGTTGTATCATAAAATGATACAGCATAAAAGGTATGCGTCAATACTTTAAATGTACTGAGTAAGTGTTACACCCCATAAATATTGATGATTAGTAAGCGTACGCATGGATTTATGACGAATAAAGAGAGCATGAAGCGTGTAGAAAAGCCTCAGAAGCGGGGTTGGACGAAACCAACACGTGTAGGGTCAGCGCGACGCGCCAGCCAGTAGTGCACTGGCCAGTGTGGCGTGCCAGGCCTACTGGCGCCTTGAGAAGTGCGACGCGATACTGGGGTTGCCGTGATGGCCGACGTGAGGTGCCCCCCAATCTATTTCCCAAGGGTATATATATATATCCTTCATTCAATTTTTACTCATTTTCATAGGAAGACTTTGACCAAGTAGAGAGAATACAGAGGTTTTAGTATATTTCCGTCCAATTATGCTACCAAACGCCGTCCAATCACAAATTAACTTCGGGTAACGAGTCCTAGGCCTACGGGGAGCATTACTTCGGAGTTATTTCTCAAAAATACACTCGGCAAATCAGAACTCCACCGAGTAGAAGTTTCCAGAATTGCTTCAAATTGATTCCTACACGGCCACAGGCTTTAGGTAAGCATTTCTCCTTTCTACTCTCGGGAAATTATAGGTTTTTGACCATATTTTACGAAGTTGAATTATAGTTGCTATTAGTATAAAAAGTTACCATTTCTTTCGAATTTAGTATTAAAATTAGTCCCATTTTCCCCAGTATTAAAGTTACAACTGAAAAGAGTTGACTAATACAAGTTGAAACTCGTCGGTTATTCGGGAAACGACAATCGAGGTATGTTAAGGAGAATTCCTTCGACAAGTTATTTCCTATAGCATTGTCATACAGCTTGAGCCCTTGTAGGAAAGTCAGAAGTATGTTTATTGTGGATAGCTGCTATTGTTATTCCAAACTAGCACTTTATGTTTAGTTTAGGGTTGACCCTGACCTATATAGCCTTTCGTGACCAATCCCAGGGTTACTAGCTTCGTCGAAGCCTGCCATGGGCTATGTGACGTTGCTCTAGAGAGTGATATGCCATCCCAAGGGACAATGCAGAGGCCCAAAGGACATATTACAGTCCAGTCCATGGCTGGACTATTATGTTTATGCCGTATCGGCATCACATCCTCGTCGAGCCTGGTACCCAGGGTGAAGTTATCAAATGCAACTATAGATCAGGAGTCGAGCAGTCTCAGTTGCAGACCCAGGGGACCGATAGGACAGATATAGTCACATGTTGACTCATTTTTACCTAATCAGGGGTATATAGGTTGAAGTGAATTCTCCAGGGCTTATGGGGGCTGGTCATTCCGTGCTAGATGTACCTTTCGGGATTATGGGGGCCAGGTAAGGTTCTTGTTTGTACTATTTTTTGTTNAGGGAGCAAGTTCTTGTCTTCAAGATAGGATTCGCGGGGTTATAGGATCATATCAGGTTAATTCTCTATCTCTCTTATTGAATTGTTTAGCTTCATTATTAGTATTATTCAGTCATTTTCTTTTACTGCCTTACATATTCGGTACATATTGTACTGATTCCCATCCTTGGGGTGCTGCATTACTTGCCTGCAGGTGCGGATAGACGCGAATCAGGACCCCCTTAACTTTTAGCTAGAGTTAGCAGTATAGTTAGCTCCCTTCCTTTGGAGATAATAGTCAGGAGGTCTGCTCTTTTTGATTATATAGTTTATGGGTAGGTTGGGACCCTTTCTCGACTATTATTCAACTCCTAGAGGCTTGCAGATTACAGATTTTCAATTGTTCATTTTGTTGTTGGCCGTGTGGGGCTTTGTTTAGCTGTTAGATAGTGGCCTTGTCGGCTATAGTATAGTTATAGTTGCCTGATTTTCATTCTTCTAAAACTAGACAACATGGTGGTCTTGTTGGCCCGCATTGGATTCCCTTTTGGTTGTTGGTTGTTGGTTAGTTGTTTTCTTTAATAGGTGGTTATATGGCCTTGTCGATCGGAGGCTATATTTACAGCTGAAATATAGCTCGTTGTTTTCTTGTTGGGTTGCAGGTTTGCATCAAACATGCATAAGCCTAGCCAGGTCAGTTAGATTCTAGTGTGGAACTAGGTTCCAGTCATGCTTCCCAAGGTGGGGCGTGACAAACTTGGTATCAGAGCAGGTCGTATCCCAGGGAGTCTGCAAGCCGTGTCAAGTAGAGTCTTGTCTATGAACTATAGACAAGAGGCTGCGAGGCATGTTAGGGTGGTTACTCTTATTTCTCTTCCATTTGTGCTAGAAAGATGTTCTGTATAGGGTTGAATCCCTAAGCATACTATATTTTACTTATCTACAGAGAAATGTCGGATACGCAACAGAATACGATCGACCAGAAGTTAGATACAACGGCGGGAGAAGGCACTAGCAGGGTGCCTCAGTCAGAGCCAGCCAGATCTGAGGGCGATAGGGAGACTTCATCTCGTTCTCCCCAGCATTGTCCGCCACGCCAGGAGCCTTATACAGCGGCAGATGTGTCGGCACTACCTCCAGTAGTTCCTATACCAATACCCTCAGACTAGGTGGTCAGGAGCGCTGTCTTCATGTTAGCTCAGATGATGGCTGCGCAACTTCAGCCAGTGGAACCTGTGGTTGCTAAGTCTTCGGGAGGACCTGGCAGTTCGAGGGTCCGAGAGTTCCTCACTATGAGTCCCCCGTAGTTCATAGGGACGGACTGAGATGAGGGCTCTCAGGACTTCTTAGACTAGCTTGTTATACCCTGGGAACCCAAGGATCAGACCCGGGAGTCAAATGGGGAAAATTTGGGAAAATGTTGCAGCAGTGCAGGATGATTCACTAGAAAACTCGTGAGGAGGCCCCACGAGTCGTCAGGTGGCTCGTAGGGAGGCTGGAATGAGCTGAGGAGCTGAGGTCCCCACGGGTATGGGAACGACTAGTGGCCAGCTACCACGAGTCATCAGGTCTCCCGTGGGGTGAGATTGAGGGTTACCTGGGAGGTCTGACCAGTGCACCTAACGGATGGGACCCCACGAGTCATGGCCAGTCCCAACGACTCGTGAAGTGGGTCGTGAGAAAGCCTGCGTAAATTTATTAAGGATGAAGCAGTGTACTTGACGGAAGGTGACCATGACTCATGGTCACTTGTGACGAGTCATTGAGTCGCCAATTACGAGCCAAGCTGAACTGGTATCCAGTGTACTTGACGGGTGACACAATGAGTCATTTCCCATCCTAATGTGTCATCAGGTCACCCGTTAGGGTCACCTGGCAGTTATTTCCTATGAATTAGTAAGGGCCTTCTCATAATTTCCTACACCACTAAGGCCTAAACTATGTCGTTTTGAGGTCGGGATATGGTCTTTTATGGGGAAATAATTCATGTTAGGTCTCATTTGATTCTTGCAAGTGTTAGAGAAGGGATTAGGAGGTGATCCTAGGGTTCTTCACATTCTCCAAATTTTCATCTTGGACTTTTCAGGGGAGTTAAGAATCAAGTAATTCCAAGTATGTGGGGTTTTGAATGGGTAGTTTAGTCCCTACCATACCCAATTCTTCCCAAATTCTATGTTAAAAGTTATTCAATCTTTATGGGTCTTAGCCCAAATGCATGATTCCTCAAAAATTGATATGAGCTTGTTGTAGTATGTCTAAATCATGGGTTTCGAATTTTTGGGCTGTATTCACTTGTTTTATTCAATGATTTATGATCTAATCCCAAAGAGCATAGGTGCCCAAATCATGAGGATTTTTGGTAAAGTTCATGGTTATGGTGATTCCTCAAGAATGATTTGAACTTATGAATTTTAAGTTTTCTATAAAATTTAAGCATTTCAAGGATGTCGAAAATATAGGCAATGCCCACATGTAGCTTATGGTTCATGAACTATGATTTTGGCAGATCCACGAGACCGATTTTATGGCTAGTATTACGAATTCTCAAACATGTTATGATTATCACGATTTAGCTAGCCATGCATGTCATGTATGGATTTTTATGAGCACGTTGCATGTTTTGGGAGTAGTACTTAATACCGAGTAGGTTCGGGGCCCAAGTTATGCCCCGAATCGCAGAACTACGTACCATTGTAGGTTATGTTGGGACCTCCTCAGTGACCGTCCACAATGCCCTACGGGGCCTTCATGAGTGATATCACTCCTTTCATGGTTCTACCCTTGGCAAGGTATGAATGGCCTCCCGACTAGGCTTATAAGTCGGGCTCCATGTGTGCTCATATGGGGTATGTCGGTTATAGAAATCTCCTATTGTTCGTCATTGTTTTAATGCATGTATTATTAAGTTCTTTTGGCTCAAGTAATGTTTTATGAAATGTTTTTCTCTCATGTTGTGACTATGACAGGTTTACGAATGCTTTTGGGAAACCTTGAGCCTTATGATATATTTATGATTTCAGTCTTTATGATCATGATGTCCCACTCCTATAACTCTTATGTTTTAAAGTATTTTTTTTACACACATTGCATACTCGATACATTTCAAGTACTGACCCACATATTTTCTATGTTGTATCATTTCATGATACAAGATCCGGATCTCAGGTTCAGCATTGCTCCTAGCTGTCTCTCAGTTCTGCTCTTAGTTCTCATTGGTGAGTCCTCATGATTCGAGGGCTTTATATTCAGAACTTGGCTATCTATTGTTTCAGAATGTTGGGGTTAGTTGGGGTCCGTCCCTTCAACCCGACTATTATTATTAGAGCTTTCAAACCTATTTGTATTATTCAGCTGTTTATGCTCGGACCATGTATTGCTATTTTTTATATTTCTTGTCACAGTTTTCTTTTAGTTCATTATTATTAAGATAATTCTTCCGCCTTATGTGAATGTTTTAGTTATATTCTCATGCCATGGGTTGACTTAGTGTCCCTCGGGACTCTTTGTCCCGTGTTTACGATCCGGGTGTACTCTCGGATCATGACAAACTTGGTATCAGAGCATTAGGTTTTGATGTGTCCTAGGGTGTCTGAAAGCCGTATTAAGTAGAGTCTTTTTCATGGGTGTGAAGCGCGCCACACTTATGATGAAGAGGCTACTAAACGTTTTAGGAAATGTTCCCTTCTTTCATGATCCATGTCGCGCAATGAAAAGTCTCTCCATCCTTCTATTTCGCGCTATTCGCGATTGCAAAAAATTATGGCTCCCAGAATAATAAACATAAGGAGGAATAGAAGTGATGAAGGCCATAGAGGTGGCAATGATCATGGGCGTCAGCAAGGCCCACCTGTCCAGGAGCCCCAGGCACCAGAGCCAGCTGCCCACGCTAAGTTTCGGGTGGCTATTCAGATGTTGGCGCAGACCTTGACCTCTCAGGTCAACCAGTAGGCTGTTGTGCATGTCCCACATAATGGCAACGTAGTGGCTGCTTAGATTAGAGACATTTTGAGGATGAACCTGTTCGCGCCCAGCGCACCCGCAAGCGTACGCGGTCGTACAAGTAATACAATGGCCCTTTTTAATAGACGGATGTCGAACCCACAAGCATTGGACCAATTCAATGAATTATAAAGTTCGAGTGTAAGATTAAAATTCCCAAGTGTTGATTATAGAAGTTTTTGGGAAATTATAATTAAATCTAGGGGTGGTCACAAAACAATCTGGAAACGATATAAGAAGCAACTAGAGCTAAGGCCGGATAATCATGCAATGCTACACTTCGTAATGGTTCATGAATGAAATTATCAATTGTTGTCTCACATAGTTAGAAATGCAATGTTCATGGTCTCTCGAGCCTCTAAACATGACAAACTAGCCTCACAACTACATCGTTAAGCGGGGATGTGTGTCCTAGTTCATGGGAAATTTGACTACATGGATGTGGTTTACGGGGTTTGTGCTCTTGATTATGGACTTTCGTACCTAAAATCATTTAACCTAACTTAGCTTCACAACTACTTCTATGAGTGGTGGAGTGACAATTCTAAGACGCTGTCTTGCTATCATCCCGTTTTATCAACCAAGCAAGACAATTTAGGTATATTATTTATCCTAATTGCGAATCATATAGAAAGATAAGAACTTTCTCCCTACATTCCTATGTTCTTTCCTAGGGTAACTCTTTCAAGCTTTTACCTAGCTTAACATGTATGTTTTCACGGTGATAAAGCATAAAAACAACCATAAAAATTATGTAAGACAAAACAACAATTAACAACTCAAACAAAAATGAATTCATGCATTACAATCATATCACGTGGCCTCAACCCTAGGGGAAGGGTTTTAGCCACTCATGTTCGTAAAATAACTTAAAAACATCGTTAAAGTAGAGTACTTAAAAGAATAGGTAAAAAAGAATGTAAACTTAGTGAACCCTAGGTGAGTTCTTCACTTCTCCCTTCGCTCCTCTACGGTTTCCAGAAAATACTTCGTGACAAATGATTTTAGAAGCTAAGGGTTTAATTTATAGTAAATAGGAAATTTGCAATTTTTGGCCTATCATGGAATGGCTCCATGGCACGGAGGTGAATGTGCCAATTTTCCTCCGTGCCACGGAGGTAATGCAGAAGCCCACTGGAAATTGCATCCTCGGTAGGTCTTGCGCGAAGTGCCTGTGCGACACACGACATGGCACGGAGCTCCTTACGCGTAATGGCCAGCGTGACACGGCCTGCGGCGCGCAGCAGTGCCTGGCGTGGCACGGACGCTGCACGCAGGCGCCTTGGAGGGAAGCATCTCGCGCGCATGGACTTGGCATGGCACAATGCTGGGCACAGCGCACGCAAAGCGTAGCACACTGCCTGGCGTGGCTAGCCTTGCTATGGCATGTTTTCTTTCCATCTTTTGCAATTCACTCCCAAATCCATTCCTTCACTTCACCCATCATTATTTAGTCCCTTATATGCATTTTACACCTACAAAACAAGGACTAATCATGTTGGTTAGTGCATACCCAAATTTATACAAAATTACATAAGAATGTAAGTGTATAATTAGACTAACCCGACTAAATTAAGCTATCAAATAGCATTTGGGCACGGAATTATGCCCAAGATCACTACCCCACACTTAAATCCTTGTTCGTCCTCTAATGACTCTTTTACATCTCATGCACATGAAGACTCAAACATCGATTGTTTTAGATAGCAAGTTAAAAATAGAGCATGTAAGATTTAACCATTAAAATCAAATATAATTGTGTTAAGACTTCCTAGCCCCAAGAATGAACTCTCAATCTCAAGAAACTCATGTGAATTAAACGATCAAGAAATCCGACAGGAATTTCATCCTTCATTAAACATGTGCCCTCACAACAAGAGAGTTACCCATTTTCGCTCATATGTTTTCAAATTATAACATGCAGGGGTATATGGATAAGAAATAAGCTCAGTCTCACAAAGAATTCACATGCCATGTGTATTGACCCATAAGCTTGCCCTTAGTGTTTTACTCCACTAATTTAAGAATGTTAGAAAGTAGGATCAAGTAGGACTTAGCGAGTTGTAATGTAAGCTAAGGGCGGGTAGGTACTATTATGGCTAATAATAATGACTATCTTCCCTATGC
>JACEIK010002760.1:66195-79781 GCA_018107945.1 Datura stramonium | reverse complement strand
AATTAAATTGTGTGAAAATGAATTTTAAAATGAAGTGGAGCTTTATATAGTTGTGCCTGGACACCCCCCTTCGTGGCACGTTGGTCATCGCGGAGGAGCTTCCTCCGTGGCACGTTGCCATCACGGAGGGGGTCTGCCCGGCCTCCTCTTGCGATGGTCCAATGCGGGGCTTGTCCGGTCTTCCCCTGGGCCTCTTTCTAGCATGTATGGTATTCTAAAACTCTTAACCAACATGCGAATAGGTCATCTAAATGTCAAGAATTTATGGGGTGTAACAACTTAACACCCTAAAGTTGGTCAAATAGATCATCAATCCTGGAAAAAGGATACATTTTCTTGATTGTAACCTTATTCAACTGCCGATAGTTAATGTACATATGAAGAGTATCATCCTTCTTCTAAACAAAGAGAACTGGTGCACCCAACGAGGATTTTCTAGGTCCAATGAAACCCTTGTCAAAGAGTTCATTCAACTGTTCTTTCAACTCCTTTAGCTCAGGTGGATCCATTCTGTAAGGAGAAATAGATATAGGCTGCGTATCGGGAAAAAGGAAAATACCTAATTCGATCTCCCCCTCGATAGGGACTCCCGGTAGATCATCTAGGAACACCTTCGAATACTCCCACATTATAGGAACTGACTGGAGAGTCTGGATCTCGGACGTAGCATCCCTTACCCAAAATAGATGGTAAACACACCCCTTAGAAATCATCTTTCTGTCCTTAAGGTAGGAAATAAAGCGACCTACAGGAACAGTGATGAAGGGCGTACTTACGCACTTCATAGACATATTTTTCTCGTACTTTACTATGTTTTGAGAATAAATTTATGTTTCTTTGCATGTGTTTATGTTATATATTGGTGAAAAGAGCTAACACATGTGATTAGATGCTTTTAGAGCTACAAATGATGGATTTTGGTGTATTTGAGGCTTTTGGAATACATGTGAAGAAGTTGGAATGAACGATGCAAATATCAAAGCTTGAAGAAACTACTGGCCACACCACGCGACCAACCACGCGATGCACCACGCGAGGCGCCAACAGTATTGGCACTACAAGGAGCGCGATGCGGCAGCAAGGAAGGCACACTGCCTGGCGCGAAGCGCCGGCTTCCCAGTGCCACAGCAAGCACGAGGCGCCCTTCACTTCGGCTCTATTCCTTGCGAGGCGCACCAAGGGGTTTCCAACGACCAAAATTGATCTCCTACTTCAACTAGGAAAAGGAACTTCAAATTCTAAATCAAAATCATCAACGAGCAGAAAAGCATAAATTTACTACTATAAATACCCTTCATTCTTATGTAATAGAAAGTCTCAAGTTCTTTGATACGAGTCTTAAGTTTTAACATGTTTTAAAGACATAAGTTTAGAGATATGATTGTAAGGCTTTATTTCATATTTCGAGACAAGTGTTGAATTGTTCTTCCTTATTTTTGCATTATTCAAGTGAAGTTTCTTCCTATCATCATTATAAGTATTATTTTGAGCTTTTGTCTATGAATGCTATGAATTTACTTATAATTAAGAAAGGCTAAAACCTCCACAACTAGAGTTGTGTGAACCATGACGAATTAACACACATAGAGAAAATACTTAGTGATTCTTGAATGGAGTTTATGCATGTATTGTTTTTCCCTTCATTTTAATTATTTTTTAACGGTTGCAAATGTTGGAACTTGCCTTATTCTTAATTACTGGATCAAGGGGTGATGAAAGGGAAAAAGGATTAACAACAGAGATTTGAGGCTATCAACCCTCATATAATAGCTTGAACTTTTCCGGAAATAGCTAATCGATAACAAGGGTAAGGGTTATTCAAGCATACACCCGTAGATGGACCATGTTGCATGGTGATAATCATCTAAATAGGGGACCAACCATTTAGGTGAAGTTAACTTACCGATATTACATGCTAAGCACAGGAATAGATCACTAGTATAGAACGCCTTGTGGTTATGAAGTCATGGAGAACACTTACCCTAGTTAGTTGCATTAATTTGGAATCAACCTTCACTTTCTCCCAATGACATTGTTTGTTACTTTTTCCCCCCTCTTAGGAAATAATTAACTAAAAATCTTAAGCACTAGCGTTCTTCTATATCTGTAATACCCCGGAAGTGCGTAGGAGTAGACCCAGAAGTAAGAAGTTGAAAACTGTAAAAATCTGGGAAAAGGGTTGCAGGACGAGAGGAACAATGACTCGTGGTATGTAAACACGAGCCCTTGTAAGCAGCCGTGGTAAGAGGCTACTCCTGGTGACAACGTAGACAATGGGTGTCACAACAAACCTTTGTTAGAAGGGATGATCCATTGTCAGGAGTCATGGTAGGCAGTGGAATTTAGCAGTGGAGATGATGGATGGATACCACGCACCGTAGTAGGATACAATGAGTCATGGTGAGGCTCGTTGTGAAGGAGTTCAGAGTTTCTGAAGAAGGAAACCACGACTGGTTGAATGACCCATTGGTTGATAGGACGAGTCGTCCTGTCTGTCCGTTGGTTGGTTCCGGAAGTAGGCTTTCAGGGCAGGTTCATTAAGGGTAATTTCAACTTTTTCACGATATGAGGCCCTAAACTACGTTGTTTTGGCTTAGGAAAACTGGGTTTTTAAGAAAATGACATGTTTAAAACTCTCATTCATGCATGCAAGGATATTGAAAAGTGATCTAAGGTGATTTTAAGCTTTTCTATTCAATTCTTCAAATTTCATTCTTGGGCTTCCAAGGAGAGATAGAATTTGATAATCCCAGGTATGTAAGGCTATCAATGGGTGATTTCTTCCACACCCATGCACATCCTCAATGATTTTTACAAAAATTTTACTAAAAACTCATGGGGTTTTGAAGATGATTTTTATAAAAGTCTAATAATTTGATAATGGGTTTTATGATTTTAGAATCTCATCATAATCTATGGGGTTTTGATCAGTTTTCATTATTTAAACTATTTATAATTTTATCGATTTTGATTTCTATGAAATTAAGCCTAATTATGCATGACCCATGATGAATCGATTTATGATCTTTTCTTCAAATGATGATATTTATGAATCCGACATGATTTACGATTTGAATTATTGATTTATGATATTACCCATCATGATTTTATCAATTTCAAGTTATATGTATGATTTACAAGTATGTATGAACCTTATGAACCATGAATTATGTTTTGGCCGAATCATGGACCTCGTTTCATGGCTAGTTCATGTGTGTACAAGTATGTTTATGTATATCATGATTTAACTAGCCCATAAATTCATGCATGTTATACTATGGGCACTATATATGTTTTGGGAGTAGTATCGAACACCGAGTAGGTTCGGGGCTCAGGTTAAGCCCCGGATCTCATGAACTACGTGTCACCATAGGTATGTTGGGACCCCTTTCATGACTGTCCCCAATCCAAATGGCCCTTTTCATGGTGATATCACACTTTCATGGTCCTACCTTTGGCAAGGTACGGACACCCTCCCGACTAGGATTATAAGTCGAGCTTCATGTGTGCTCATATGGGGTATGTTGGTTAAGAGAATCTCCCACTGTTCCTCATGATTTATGCATGTTATGATTATGTATTTTGTCTCAAGTCATGTTAAGTAAAGCTCTTCTATTATGATTATGATTATGTTCATGTTACGAATGTTTTGAAAACCTTGAGTTGTATGATATGTTATTATGATTCACAATACAAGCATGATGCCCTACTCTTATGATCATTTATAAATTTTATACATGTTTAAATGTCTGTTTTACTTACCTTGCATACTCAGTACATTCCACGTACTGACCACATACTTTCTATGCTATATCATTTCATGATATAGGTCCCAGTTCTCAGACTCATCCTCACCCGTAGATAGTTTCAGATTTTCTCTCAGTGCACTTGGTGAGTTCTCATGTTCCGAGGGCTGTATGTTCGTACTCTATGTTGTTTCTTTCAATTTCTGGATGTTGGGTAAGTTGAGGAATTGTCCCATAAACCCGTCCTATTGTATTCAGTCGTATTGTATAAGTCTTGTACCATCCTTCCCTTATGATATGCTATGATTAAGTTCTTTTATGTTAAGTCTTCCGCTTATGTGATTGAATTAGATGTATGCTCATGCCATGGGTCGACTTGGGGTCTCTCGGGGCTCCTTGTCCCATGTCTACGATCCGGGTGTACGTTTGGGTCGTGACAATATCCTTCTGTATTCTCTGTGGGATCGACCCCAACCTTTGTTGGATTCTATATCTGACATCGACCGCGTTATATCTCATTACAAGGTGTAATTTGAGAGACATCAAATTTTGGCATCGTTGCTGGGGAATACGGTTTAGGATTAGATTAATTTCTTGTGTGTAACTTTTAGTCTTTATTTCCTATTTTTCATTTTTATTTTATTTTGTGACGTGTCACAAGGCCGCGTGGTGAAACAAGTGGCCAAGATGTGACCACAGTCTCAACAAGTATCTTGATGAAGTCTGAGTAATCAAGATACCATGTCGTGCCACGACATCAAATCAGGCGCTACTTGGGAGGCAACCCAAGATAAAATTTTCATTTTTATGTGTTAGTTCAAGTGTGGAGGTGATAGGTCATGCTTTTCAACAAAAAATGAGCTTAAACAGCGAACACGGGGAGCAAAACAGTTAAACGTGCGCATCGGGCAACGCCCAGGCCAAGCAACACAAGGCCTGGCGCGAGGTGCAGGCACAAGTGCCGCAAGGCCTATTGTGATGCACAGGCCACAATCTGCACACAGAGGTGAAACGATAAGGGTCAGTTGGCACACACGGGCGTGCGACACATAGGCCACAATCTACACGCAGAGGCGCGACGCGTAGCAAGTGTACAAGCGAAAATTTTATGGGAAAACTCTCTCAAATCTTCATCTTTTCATCAAAATCCTCCAAATTGTTTTCACCCAAATCACAAAGTATATCATTTTTCTTGTAAAACCTCCACAAATGGAACCAAAGTAAACAAAGAGAAAGGAGTGGCTTCTTCAAGCCATGGGTCAAAAAGAGCAAGTAGACCTATTGAAGAGGAGCATGAAGATGTGAGTATAGAACTAACACCATTGAGGTGATATGGTCTTCATTGGGTAATGGAGAAAGAAGGTAAAAAATTGTTAGGAACATAAGGAATCTAAATATTCACATGATATGTTTATTGATAGAAATTTCTTGTCACTAGTTTTCCCTCAAATGGTTAATAGAATACTCACCCTTGGTCTTGGTTTTATGTTTAATGCACCGGATGATTGTAACTTGAATATGGTTAGAGAATTCTTTGCAAATTGGATGCCAAAGGAAAGGTCGAACCAAGTTAAAATAAGAGGTCAAATTATTGAGTTTGCACCTAAAGCTTTGAATAGATTACATGGGACAGCTAATGTTCATCCACACTTTGTTGAATTGGTAAAGAAACTTCCTTATAGGAACACTAGACATACTCTGTGTGGCCCTAACTTTGTTGCATAGTGGACTCGCCACCAATAACTTGGGTATCATGTTTCACTTCCTTATGCTCACTTAAGTAGAGAGGCACGATTTTGGTTAAAAATAGTATGTGCTTGTTTGGTGCCCGAAAAATATGTAACCCATGTGACTAGAGAAAGAGTGTGTCTTGTATATGCGCTAATGACTGGGTGCCAATTAATGTGGGGGTGCTCATTAAAAATGTGTTGAAAAGAGCAAGGGTTAAAAAAGGGCAAAACTTCAGATTTGGGGGTCTCTTTTTGCGGGGACACGACATTGAGGAGGAGGAAGCAGACTATAGACCTGCTTATGATCCTAGGGGGGTTGATGTGACAAAAAAAAAGGAAACCGAGGGTATAAACTGTCCAGTTCTTAATTTCAATGAGCACAATGCGCGAATTGACAACATGCTGCGCCACTTGTACGGTATGCAAATACTCTAGCTGAGGATGACTGGTGTGACTGAGGAGTAGCTACAAGAGCTTAACATAGACTACCCTCTGAGTGAGAACTGCGAGCCCTTTTGTAGAGTTGGGCTTGAATACGAGGAGCCTCTTGATGATGATGTTGCCACGGAAGACGAGATGACAAGAGTATACTCGGACATAGAGTCTAGTGATAATGATGAGGAATATTCTGAGATGGGGAAGCTGCTCTTGCCCCCACAAACAACGAGGAATAGAGGCCCAGGGAGTTCTTCTTTCACTCTTTTACTTTATGCTTATTTGTTCTTGTACTGGAGACAGTGTAACTAATTAAGTGTGGGGTGGGAGAAGTGAACTTCAGATTACCATGCATGCTTTAATTGCTAAATTTGTACACGGTAGGCCTAGTTTTTTTAGACTTATGATCTATCTAGCATGCTTGTTTGTGTGTAGTAATTCTTTTTAAACAAAAATTATTTTGGGTTCCTCCGATTTTTATTTTCAATACTTTTTCGGTGGATAGTCCCTTAGAACTGACTAGAGAGTCTAGATTTATTTTTTATTTTTTTATTTTTTTATTTTTAGTCATTGAGTCATGACTTTGCCCGATGATGGATGGATGACGATTGTTTTAAGGGTAAATTAGTCATTAGGAAGAACAAGAACTTGGATTCTATGAATTCTAGGTGCTTTGCTTTAGGTATCATTGAGACTTTATTAAATTCACTCAAAAATGTATGAAAAAGATAGAAACACTTAGTCTTTTGGGAACTTGACTCTTGGGCTTGAAAAGAAAAAATGGGCTTAATTATGTTATGCATGCAATATGAATATATGTGTTTATGTGATCTTGATTTCCATTGTTAAATTATTTTGTGCCAATGTGTGAGGAATTTTTTTTGATATACTCCATGCTTGTAAATTGATGTCTAGAACTTGCCCGGTGTGTGTGCAAAGAGAAATAGGAATGATGGATTTAGGAAGTGATATAGACATTTCTTTGGTAGCCTTATTTTTATCCTATTTTACCTATCTTGATTGTAATTATCCTAGTTAGCAATGTTGAGCCTTAGCCTATTCTTTTGATAGTCATATTACAAGCTTAATCCCGTTTTGTTCTATTGAATTACATTTGATCCAAATGACTCCTAGAGCACTTTAATGTTAAATTTTGTATGAAAGGAGCTTAAGTGGAAAAGTAAAGGGAAAAGCTAAAAAGTGTGGATATTAGAAGAAAATAAAAGGGTGAAAATTGCTAAACAAGGAGAGTGATGTTAGTGGGAAAACAAAAAGAAGAAAGAGCCTTGAAAAAATGATGAAAAAAATGTGTGAATAAGCTCAATGTTGAAATAAAAATCCCCACTGGTCATCTAAGATGAAAAATTGAAAAATAAGGAGGTATAAGAAGAAAAAGAGGAGATTGAAGAATGTGCTTAAAAATTAAAGTGTTGTGAAGTATTAAAGTGCTTAGGGAGATTAGTCACTATCTTGGCCAAATAGTTCCTCCCGTCTCTTAGCTTACATTACAACCAAATTTAAGTCCTAATTGATCCTTGATTCATAATTCTATATTAGTGGAGTATTACACTAAGGGCAAGCCTATAGGTCGTCTTTTGCATACAAGTTGAGATCTTTGGGAGAGTGAGCAGAAATTATTTTATCTATGCCTAAGTTTATATTGACTTATATCTTGTGTGAGAAAAGGGCATCCCTCCAAATTGTGAGGGGAACGATGGTAAGACTTTGGTTTATCTTGGTTGCTAAATTACATATAATTCATGTTGGCCCAGAATGTGTCTTGATGAGTTAATTTTCAAAAGCTAAGTGATTTCGAACTTTGACATTTTAACGTTGATCCTATATGCATGCGAGTAAATTGTTTTAGCTTCATTGATTTGTCTCATGATCCTAAGTGTAAGTAGACCTATTCGTAGGATGAATGTTGTGCTTAAATGTGAGAAGGGAAGTAGTAGATTGTTCAGGGACGAATAATAGTTTAAGTGTGGGGTGTTGATAAGGGCGTACTTACGCACTTCAGAGACACATTTTGCCGGTACTTTCTATATTTGGAGAATAAATTTATGTGTGTTTGCATGTGTTTATGTTATATATTGGTGAAAAGATCTAACACATGGGATTAGATGCTTTCAGGGATAAAAATGATGGATTTTGGTGTATTTGAGGCTTTTGGAATACATGTGAAGAAGTTGGAATGAACGATGCAAAGATCAAAGCTTGAAGCGACCACTGGCCACACCGTGCGACCAACCGCGCGAGGCACAGGCACTGCAGCACGATGCACCACGCGAGGCGCCAACAGTCTTGGCACTACAAGGAGCGCAACGCGGCAGCAAGGAAGGCACACTGCCTGGCACGAGGCGCCGGCCTCACAGTGCCACAGCAAGCGCGAGGCACCCTTCACTCCGGCACTATGCCCTGCACGGCGCACCAAGGGTTTCCAATGGACAAAATTGATCTCCTACTTCAACTAGGAAAAGGAACTTCAAATCCTAAATCAAAATCGTCAAGGAGCAGAAAAGCATAAATTTACTACTATAAATACCCTTCATTCTTATGTAATAGAAAGTCTCAAGTTCTTTGATACAAGTATTAAGTATTAACATGTTTTAAAGACATAAGTTTAGAGATACGATTGTAAGGCTTTATTTCATATTTCGAGACAAGTGTTGAATTGTTCTTCCTTATTTTTGTATTATTCAAGTGAAGTTTCTTTCTATCATCATTGTAAGTATTATTTTGAGCTTTTATCTATGAATGCTATGACTTTACTTATAATCATGAAAGGCTGAAACCTCCACAACTAGGGTCGTGGTAACCATGATGAATTAACACACAGAGGAAAAATACTTAGTGATTCTTGAATGGAGTTTATGCATGTATTATTTTTCCCGTCGTTTTAATTATTTCTTAACAGTTACAAACATTGGAACTTGCCTTATTCTTACTTACTGTATCAAGGGGGTGATAAAAGGAAAAAGTGATTAACAACGGAGATTTGAGGCTATCAACCCTCATCTAAAAACTTAACCTTGTCTGGGAATAGCTAATCCGATATCAAAGGTAAGGGTTAGTCAAGCATACACCCGTAGATGGACCAAGTTGCGTGGTGATAATCATCTAAATAGGGGAACAACCTTTTAGGTGAAGTTAACTTACCAATATTGCATGCTAAGCACCGGAATAGATCACCAGTGTAAAACGCCTTGTGGTTATGAAGTCATGGGGAACACTTACCCTAGTTAGTTGCATTAATTTGGAATCAACCTTCATTTTATCTTAACGAAATTGTTTGTTACNCCCTCCCCCAGGAAATAATTAACTAAAAAGCTTAAGCACTAGCGTTCTTCTATATCCTTCTGTTTTTTCTGTTGGATCGACCCCAACCTTTGTTGGGTTCTATATTTGACATTGACTGTGTTATATCTCATTACGAGGTGTAATTTGAGCGATATCACACAACTGAACTACCCTTCTACTCTAGGAATGGATCATCTGAAAACCAGAACTCTACCGCATGAGTTCTACTATTCACGGAGGCATAACATGCATATAACCAATCCATGCCAAAGATAACGTCAAAATCTATCATTTCTAACTCTACTAAATTTGCTGAGGTGACTTTATAAAGGACTGTGACAGCGCAATTTATATATACCCGTCGAGCTATAACTGAGTCACCGACTGGAGTAGAGACTGAGAAGGGTTTTGATAGGATTTCGGGACTGATTTTGAAACTACTAGCAACATAGGGCATCAAAAAAGATAAGTTATCACCTGGATCTAACAATGCATAAACATCAATATGAAATACTCGTAACATACTAGTGACCACATCTAGAGAGACCTCCTGCTCCCTACGAGATGAGAGGGCATAAAACTTGTTTTGATGCTGACCACCACCTGCACTAATGGATGCATCCTGCTGAGCTGAGTGTGCTGGTGGAGCTGCTAAACTGGTGGTTGGTTCTCGACCTCTACCCTGACCATGTTTTTCTTTTGGACAATCTTTGAGCATGTGATCGGGCTTCCCACACCCAAAACATGTACCTATTCCCGCTAAGCACTGACCAATGTACCTCCTACCACACCTATCACAATATGGAACGCTGGGCTCCACTGACCTTGAGAGCCTGACGCCCGCCCCCTCTGATCATGCCTAGATCTTGATGGTACACTTGCTGCTGACGGTGCTGGGGCTGATGATCTCTGGTGGGACTGCTGATGATGTCCACCACTCGAACTCTACTGGGAGAACCCAAAACTATCTGTCCTAGTCCTCTTGGCCTCTCTTTCCCTCTCCCTTATCTGCACTGCCTCCATTCGCTGGGCATACAAAACCAATTGAGAGAAGTCGATGTCCTAATAAAGCATAGTGGTCCTGCAATCCTTGACCAAGTAGTAAGCTATCCTATTCACAAATCTACTCACCCGAGCCCTCTGATCACCACCATTTACGGCACATACTTGGAAAAGCGGGTGAACTCTAGAATATTCTTGAACTGTCATGTTTTTCTGTTTCAGATTCACGAACTCTGCTACCTTTATTTCCTTTATCTCCCAAGGAAAGAATCAGTCTAAGAATGCGATGAGAAACTCATCCCAAACAATAGGACCCTCTCTGACTCCCTGGATATCCTTCCACTATCGGTACCAAAAATATAAGCAACCCCTTCAATTGATAAGAGGCTAGGTCTGCACACTCCTCCCCCGTTACCCCCATAATCTGGGTGATCTTTTGAATCTCCTTGATGAACTCATGTGGATCCTCATCCACTCTTGTCCCGGAGACACTCAGGGGGATTCATCCTAAGAAAATCCCTGACTCTAGCCGCCGCTACGTTCCCATTTTGGGAACATGAGCTACTACCTACTGATTGACCTGGGCGGTCAATGTCTGTGCCAACTTCTAGATAGTTGTCCTAAGCTGAGCATGGACAACCTGCTCAGACACATGATCCGATGGGGCTGGTGGGGCTTGATGGCGCCCGTCTCCATTGCCATTCTTGTGGCCATTTTCGTTTTCGTTCCTTCTTCTGATAAATCGGTGTGGAGGCATGATTCTGTAAGAGCGTATAGCATGATTTAGAAGGATAGACAGATAGTTCATTGCACGACATAGATCATGAAAGAAGGAAAATTTCCTAAAATGTTTCATAGCCTCTTTGTCATAGGTGTGGCGCACTTCACACCCATGAAAACTCTACTTAACGTGGCTTTCAGACATCCTAGGACACTTCAAAACCTAATTCTCTGGTACCAAGTTTTTACAACCCAAACATAGGCTCGGATCTAGACACGGAACAAAGAACCATAAATGGCTCCAAGTCGACCTAAGGCATGAACATAAAACTAAAGCTCAACATACACAAAGAAAAAATCTATATTCTGAAATAGCGGAAGTCTGAATAATAGAACATTTAAATGACTGAAATCTCAAAACAAAGAGTCTGAAGCTGGATATACAAACTATGTCTGAAAAGCCTCTAGCATACTAACGAGCTAATGGGACTACACTCCCAACTAGCTGACTGGAAGTCTGAAACTGAAAATGACAATAGCTCAACTATCTAACGGTCCTCGAAGGATGAGGACTCACCAAGAAGCTATCTAGACTGTACTCTAAAAACTAGCTAGCGGGGATACTGAATCTGAATGTCTGAGCCTGTATCATGAAATAATACAGTATAGAGTATGCGATCAACTGGAAATATACTGAGTATGCAAGGTAAGTAAAACAGGCTAAGTAAGTATAAACTGAAAACATGCATAATATAATTCATATCATTATAAGATTCTAGAAGTAAGGACTGCATGCTGATAATTGAAAACATGATTAGATATAAACTGAACTACAAAACTGAACCGAACGACCTAAAGCTGAAACTAGTATTCATAAGTAAAACTGTTAAACTGATCATTGGTTCAAACCTTCTAAAACATATTATCATAACTAATGAACATGCATGATTGAAATCATGAGGAACAATAGGAGAGTCATATAACCGATAGTATCACGATAGAGCTTATGTGATCCCAACTATTACACTCAAGTGGGAAGAGCCATCCAAAGCCTTGCTAGGGCTAAGGGCGCTATCATGATATCGATATCAAGCTGAAGGCCCCTCGGGAGAAGGGAAAACTCATAAGGGAGGTCCTAATGAATCTTAATAAACCTACATTGGCACGTAGTTATGAGGCCCGGGGTTTACCTGAACCCCTAGCCTACTTGGTGCTAGACACTACTCCCAAAAATATGCATATGCTCTCCATCATTTTTCAATGAAACTGAACCATCATACTTCAACGAAGATGATCATGAAATTACTTACATAGTCTAAAATCTGAATATGAGGAGTCTTGGATCAAAACATACCACAAGCTAAAAGTGTGAGTCTAGACTCCAAAATCATGTGGTAAGCTAACATCATAACCTTGAACTAAATCATGAAAACAAAACTTAGATCATGTGGGCTTGCCAAAACTTTAACATGCTTGAAATAGACTTGATAGTCAAAAATTATGGATTCATACGTGGGTAATTCATAAACATTCTTTTATGCTAAACATCTCATCATGCTTGAAAATATAGATCATAATTTTAACTTTTCATGAAACTTGCATAAATGGGGCATAATACTTTCAAAACTATAAATCGTGAATTGTAATTCGAAATAAGTATAAAACATGCCCATGAATCTAAAAATATCATTTAAAACATGAAGGAAATTGACCATGATTAAAACATAGAGAATTCATACTTTGGGTTAAAACCCCATGGAATCATACACTTGAATTAAGACTTGATTTCATGAACTTGAGGAGAAATTTGGGCATGAGAGTGAAAGAAAACTCCCATTAATAGCCCTACATACCTGGATAAACTGATTCTTAGCTTGATTTTGATCGCTCAAGAGTTTTGGAGGAGAATTGGAGGATTTCTAGGCTTGATCTTCAATGAACTCCTCTAAGCTTGCATGCATGGGGAGGGAATACGTTAGAATGGGTTTAACCCTCCTAATACACTTCTTTCAAGGCTTAAAATGACGTAGTTTATGACTTAGGAGTTTAGGAATTATGAAAACAGCCTTACTAAAAATGCTGGAAAATTGACCCTGCTAGTCCTCACGGGGGATCTCACGAGTCGTGAGATCAGGGATGACTCATGGCCCTCACTCGTGAGGTATACTGGACAATTTCATCTTCAAATCAACTCCTTGACCACGACTCACTTCACGAGTCGTGACATCACTCCACGACTCGTGGCTCCATCTATGGTCACCCCCTGACCACGACTCGTTATTGACCTACCACCCTCTTCAAAACCAACTTCACGACTCGTGGAGTACCTCACGGGTCACTGGATGTGTCATCCTGTGACCTGGTGCAACATTTTCTATTTTCTCCGCTTACACCCTCGGGTCTGATCTTAGGGACTTTCGATGTATTATAGTTTCAATAAACAAAAACGTCATAGAAACAACATTTGATTGAAAGGGAAAAAAATTATTTTCTTTTACATGAACACTTAAATACATGCATTATATGTATATTTCATGTTAATTATTAAAAAAGTTGTATTACTACTCTATTAATATTTAATATAAAGTTGTATAGTGGAATAAAATATAGAGTATAAGTTATTGGTTTGAATAATTAGCTCTTACAAAATCGT
>JACEIK010002759.1:154722-196034 GCA_018107945.1 Datura stramonium | reverse complement strand
AACATAAAATGACCAACTGATACTGAATACCGATAAAGTCATTAATTATTCCTTCTAGTGCCACTATGGACTTTTCTGCCAGCTGCAACATCACTCGTGTTGGCCTCAGCTGACCTAACCCCAGGGTGTTAAACAAAGATAGGGGCATTAGATTTACTGCTGCCCCTAAGTCACAGAGAGCTCTTATCACTTCAGCTTAACCAATTTGTAAGGGGAGAGTAAAACTCCCTGGGTCCTTGACCTTTTCTGGCATCTTGCTCATTACCCTGTAGCAGCACTCCTCAGTCAATGCCACTGTCTGGACATCCACCAATCTAACTTTGTTGGCCATCACATCTTTTAAGTACTTAGTGTACTTTGGCATACCCTGCAAAACATCAAGTAAGGGAAAATTTATGTGAAGTTCTTTGAAAATATCAAAGAACATTTTAAAGCATTCCTCCTCCTTGCTCTTCTTGAGTCTTTGTAGGAATGGTGGTGGTAGTCTCTATGTTGGATGCAATGATGATTGTGTGTTGTATTGCACAGCACTCTAATTATCTCCCTTGTTGGTAGATGGACCCTGTCTGACCAGCTCCGGCTGCACCTCATTTCTCTATTCTGTAGGTAGTGCATTAGCCAATTGCTTGCCACTTCTCAGACTAATGGCATTGACCTGTTGGGGGTTTGTATCTGTGTCACTAGGTAACCCTCCCTGTGGTTTGGTGTGCTGAGAAGCTGCTAATTTACCCATATGCTTCTCTAGATTTCGAGTGGCTAACTGCTGTTTTTTCAAATCTGAAGACATCTGTGCCTGATTCTATTCCAATTGGGTCTGAGTGGCCATAATCTTTTGCAACATCTCCTTAATGTTGCTACCTATAGACTGGCCATCGTTCTTCCTGTTCTGCTATTGATACTACTACTGCAAAGTTTGCTGATAGCTCTGACTCTAATTTCCTCCCCAAGAAAAATTTGGTGACTCTACCAACTCTTGTTGTAGGTATTCCCATAATTCTGATTATTTCTCTGAACATTCCCAACAAAATTGGCATATTTCGAATTTGCCCCGCAAGATTTTGCATTGTGCCCATTTTTACCATAAATTTCACACCAACTGGGATCCTGCTGAATTGCATTCACCTGTCCCTGCGGTTGGTCCATACTCAGTTTGTTGAACTGAGTCATCATCTGATGCTGAAATGATGCTAGTTGTGTCGCTAAGGCATTAACACTGTCCACTTCAATCATCATTTCTACTCTCTTACCTGCCCCTCTCGATGATTCGTTGTTCCACTCTAGATTTCCCTGAGCAATCCTGTTCAACAGAGTGTAAAACTCATCATAAGTCTTCCAATGTTTGCCCACACGATGCATATTCTAGTAAGAGTTTTGTATGTAGGTCTAGACTCTCCACAAAGGTGTGAGATAACACCTCATTGTACTGCTGGTGATGGGAGTCTCTCAATAATGACTTGAATCTCTCCCACGCCAAATATAGGTTCTCCTTCAGCCTCTACTTAAAGCTTAATATCTCACTTCTGAGCTTGGCGGTCTTGCCTGAAGGGAAGAATCTGATGAGGAACTTCCTTGCTAGGTCATTCCAAGAAGTAATGGAATTCGGTTGTTCAGCCTTCAACCACCTCTTTGCCTCTCCCAACAATGAAAATTGGAAGAGTGTGAGTCGGACATAATCAGTTCACACTCCGTTGGGGACAAAAGTGTCACTGATCTCCAGGAAATTCTATAAGTGTTGTTGTGCATCCTCATGAGTCATCCTAGTTAACTATCCACTCAAATGTAATAGCTGCACCATATTATGTTTAGGATCAAAGTTCCCTCTAGGCTTCGATTTGCAGATACTGGAGGTCACATTCGTAGCTAGTGGGATTGCCACTTCGCAAACTGGTTGGGCTGCCATCTGATTAAGTAACAACTATGCTTGCCCCACTAGTGGATGTTGTTGCAACTGCTCTTGTAACCTTTCCAACTTTCACTCTAGAGCTTCCCTCCTCAGCAAATGTAGTTGATGTTAAGGTTCCAACAAAGGTTCCACCAGCTCTTTATTCCTTACTAGTTCTGCAAGGACAACCTATTACCTAAAATATAGCAGACTAAGACAAAGTTTTTCAACACTTAAGGAAATTAAAAATCACCTAAAAAGGAAAAATTCACTAAACTTCCCCAATCCCCGGCAACGGCACCAAAAACTTATTGCGCCCCAGCGCACTTGCAAGCGTACGCGGTCGTACGAGTAATACAGTGGCCCTTTTTAAGAGCCGGATGTCAAACCCACAGGTACTTGACTAATTCATCTAATTATCAAACTCAAGTGTTAAATTAACCTTCACAAGTGTTGATTGCCGAAATTTTGGAAAATTCTAATTAAATCTATGGGTGATCATAAAATAATCAAGAAACAATACAAGGGCAACTAGAGTTAAGGCCTCATAATCATGTAATGCTACAATTCACAATGGTTCGAGTATGGAAACTTCATTTGTTATCTCAAATAGTTAAATGCGATGTTCATAGTCTTTCGAGCCTCTAAACATGAAAAAGTAGTCTCACACCTACATCATTGAGCGGGGATGTGACATCCTAATTCATGAGTAATTTAACTACACGGATGTGGTTTACGGAGTTTGTGCCTTTGATTATGGACTTTTGTACTTCTAATCATTTAACCTAACTTAGCTTCACAACTATTTCTATGATCGGTGATGTGACAACTCTAAGTTGATTTCTAGCTCATTCCGTTTTAGTAACCAAGCAAGGCAAATTAGGTATAATTTATGTCCTAACCGCTAATCCTAACTTGCTCCTTACATTCTTGTATTCTAGCCTAAGCTTAACGAGTTTTTTTCCTGGTGATCAAGCATAAAAACAATAATAATAAAGAATGTAAGACAAAACAACAACTAAAACTCAAACCAACGAAGAATTCATGCATCTACAATCATACCATGTGGCCTTAACCCTAGAGGAAGGGTTTTAGCCACTCATGTTCGTACGTATGCTTAAAAACTTGATTAAAGTAGAGTACTTACAAGAATAGTTAAAAGAGAATGAAAACAAGCAAACCCTAGGTAGAGTTCTTCTGTTCTCCCTTCGCTCCTTTCCATTGTTCTCAAGAAATTTTGTGATAAATGATTTTAGAAGCTAATGGTTTAATTTATACTAAGTGGGAATTTACAATTTTTGGCCGGCCATACACTTGCTCCATGTTACGCACCCTGACACCCTAATTTGCTTCTGTGACATGGAGGCAACGCGTAGGCTTACTGGAAAGTTGGTTGGGGCATGTCATGGGAGCTGGCCAAGGGGCGTTGCATGGAGGCCATCGCGCTGCACGCACGCTGTGGCACGGGAGCTAGCGCGCAGGAGGGACAGGCGTGGCACGGGCGTTGGCGAGCAGGCGCACTGCTTGGCAGCACAGTGCTGGGCGTGGTGCACACACAATGTGGCACGATGCCTGGCGCGGCCAGCTTGCCTTGGCATGTCCACTTGCCTTCTTTTTCAATTCGATCCAAACTCCATTCCTTCACTTCAACCATCCTTATTTAGTCCCTCAAATGCATTTTACACCTACAAACCAAAAACTAATCATGTTTATTAATTTATGCTTATAAATATACATAATCACATGAGAATATAATCAATTAATTTGACAAACACGCTTAAATTAAGTTATAAAATAGCACTAGGGCATGTAATGATGTCGAAGATCAATGAGATACTAGTGTATTCCTTTGAACGTCAGGCTACTCGGTGCTAGACACTGCTCCCAAAAACATGCACTTTAGGCTCGTACTTAAACATAAACATCATTCATGAGATTCATGGCCAAATAAACATTAATATCATTGATCCCATTTATACATGTTTAGCCATGAATCAAGGGAACATTAATCATCCAATATCATAAATAGATCAATCATGAAATCCATATCATAAATCGTAAATCATTCTTGAACATGTGGGCATTTCCCAATACTTTAACATACTTGAAAATACTCAATTTTCTTGAAAACATAATTATAAACATACGTAACTTGAAAACATGTTTTTTGTCATCGATACTTCATCATACATGAACATTCATCATAAATCTCAACTCTCATAAACTTCTCATAAATTGTCATTTTAAATTCATAAAGCTTGAAACATGATTTTAATAAAAACAACGTAAAACTTACTCATACTTCATGATTTAAAAATAAAAACACCTTTGAGTCATGACCATGCAGTAAATTAGAAATTGTATGCATTGGGTTAAAACCCCATAGAATCAACATAGGAATTTCATGATTTTGAGAGGGATTGGGAATGGGTGTGAATGGTTTAACCCATTCATAACCCTACATACCTTGGAAGATCAGATTTTACCACTCCTTGAAAGCCCAATGAAGGATTGAAGGAAAGCTTGAACAATCCTAACTTGATCACCTCCTAAACCCCTTCACTATGCATGCATGGATATGAATGAGCCTAGGATAGATTTTTCCCTCATAAAACACTGCATTTCAAGCCTTAGACGACGTAGTTTAGGACTCTATGACTTAGGAATGATGAAAATACCCATAATGAATTTCCTAAAAATTCTGCACTGGCAGTGACAACGACCAATCCAACGGGTCGTGCCTGGATAAAATGAGTTGTGGTATCCATCCGTTGCATCCACTGCCTAAACCTCACTTCTCAGATTCAATCCAATGACTCGACAGGATGAGTCATTGCATCAGACGACGGTCTATTGTATCCTCCGTTTTTCCCCCTAACGACCTGCACCTGGGCCTTCCCACGAGTCACATCATGACTTGTGCGTCCTTTTAATGAGTCGTGGTTTCCATCTATCACTTCGACTGGGAACTTTGCTACTTTTTCCCACAGTTGCTCACCACGATCCATTACTGCTCACAACGGGTCGTCCTATGACCCATTACTTCCTCCTAGGCTAAGGACCAGGATCACCACGACCAAAAGTCACGACTCGTGATATCAAACTACAGATCGTTACTTGACCTGTTACTCCCAACTGCAACCGGACTGTACCTCACCACGAACACTTCCTACAGCTCATTAGTGGAACCAATGATCCATTACATGACCCGTTCTGTGGTATTTTTCATATTTCTGCCAACTTCCATTTTTAAATCCCGGGTATAGTCTTAAGCACTTCCGGGGTATTACAATATCTCCCCATTGGGAGCATTCATCCTTGAATGTGGGAAAACATACCGAAAATAGAGAAATGCAATCATCATATTCAAATATTGATCATTCAAGTTGAAAACTGACGGAATTATTATCTTCGATTCAAAACTACATGGCTGAACTGAATTCATGAATCATATACACATCCACATATATGAAAGAAACGAGGGCACATGAAATGAACATGAAAACTAAATAAAGTTTTTGGCAAAAACGGATACCTCAAGCTGGAACTGAGCCGGTAGAGAATAAATGTGGGTATCTAGCCATCATGTCTGCTTTGGCTTCCTATGTAACTCCCTCAACCTACTGATTCCTCCATAAAACTTTGACTAAAGCTACTTTCTTGTTACTTAGCCTTCGTACTTGACGATCCAGTATTTCCACCGGAACCTCCTCGTAACTAAGGTTGTCTTTCACACCAACACTGTCCACCGGAACAACTAGAGTTGGATCACCCAAACACTTCCTTAAGAGAGACACATGGAAAATAGGATGCATGGAAGCTAATTCTGAGGAAAACTCCAATTCATATGCCACCTTGCCAACCCATTTCACAATCCGATAGGGGTCAACATAACGAGGGATAAGTTTTCCTTTCTTTCCAAACTGCATCACTCCCTTCATGGGAGACACCTTCAGAAACACCCAATCATCCACTTCGAACTTGAGTTCTCTTCTTCTCACATCAGCATAGGACTTTTGGTGACTTTGAGTTGTTCTCAACCTATCCCGTATGAGTTGAACCTTCTCCATAGCCTTATGGACTAAATCTGGTCCTATCATCGCAACTTCTCCAACTTCAAACCAACCAATAGGTGATATACATCTCTGCCCATAGAGAGCCTCAAACGGAGCCATCTGAATACTGGAATGGTAGCTGTTATTGTATGCAAACTCAATAAGGGGAAAATGATCATCCCAACTACCCTTGAAGTCAATCACACATGCTCTCAACATGTCCTCGAGAGTATGGATTGTCCGCTCTGCTTGACCATCCGTTTGTGGGTGAAATGTAGCGCTGAGCTTAACCTGAGTACCAAGCCCTTTTTGAAACGACCTCCAAAACTGAGAGGTAAATTGGGTACCTCTGTCTGATATGATGGACAAGGGAACTCCATGCAACCGAACTAGCTCTCGGATGTATAGTTTGGCAAAATCCTCCACAGAATCTGTGGTTTTGACCAGTAGAAAATGAGAGGCTTTGGTCAACCTGTCTACAACAACCCAAATGGATTCATATTGTTGCCGAGTGCGAGGCAACCCTGTGATGAAGTCCATATTGATTTCTTCCCACTTTCAAGTAGGAATACTAATATCCTAAAGCACACTTCCCAGTCTCTAATTCTCAACCTTTACTTGCTGATAGTTTGGGAACTTAGCTACAAACTCTGCGATGTCCTTCTTCATTCCATTCCTCCAATAGATTTCCCGTAAGTCATGGTACATCTTGGTGGAACCTAGATGGATTGAATATCTATATCCATGAGCCTTATGAAACATCCAGCTCCCCAAATCAACAACATCCGGAACACATAGTATCGAAGCACACCATCTCCCCCTTTGCAGAAGATCTCTACCTTTTGATTTTGAACGGCTTCCTTTAACTTTACCAAAATAGGGTCCTATTCTTGTCTATATTTTACATTAGTCACCAAGGACGATTCTGATCCTTTCTGAAATATAACCTCGATACGGTCAAATTAACCAACCGAACTACCAACCTTGGAAGTCGATGTACGTCTTTCACTAGCTCCTTCTTTCCCTCATCTACGTGGGACACACTTTCCATGGAGAGTCTACTAAGTGCGTCTACTACTACATTAGCCTTCCCCGGATGATAGAGGACACTCACATCATAATCCTTAAGTAGCTCCAACCACCTCCTTTGTCGAAGATTGAGATCCTTCTAGGTAAACACATACTATAGACTCTTATGATCCGTAAACACATCCACGTGGACCCCGTAAAAATAATGTCTTCATATCTTAAAGGCGATACCTCCGTGGCCAATTCAAGATCATGGGTCGGGTAATTCTTCTCATGAACTTTCAGTTGTCTAGAGGCATATGCTATAACTTTTCCATGTTGTATCAATACACACCCAAGTCCGATCCGTGAAGCATCAAAATACACCATGAACCCATTGGTACCCTCGGGTAGGGTTAACACCGGTTCTCAGGTAAGTCAAGTCTTCAACTTTTGAAAGCTCTTCTCACAAGCCTCCGACCATTGGAATTTTCCCTTCTTTCTGGGTCAATTTGGTCAAGGGTGCTGCAATAGATGAGAAACCTTAAACAAATCTCAGATAGTAGCCAGCTAAACCCAAAAAGCTCTGGATATCCGAAGGATTCACCATTCTAGGCCAATTCTTCACCATTTCTATTTTTTGAGAGTCCACCGTTATCCCCTCACTTGATACCACATGGCCCAACAATGCCACGAATTTCAACCAAAACTCGCACTTGATGAATTTGGTATATAATTGGCGATCCTTGAGAGTATGTAGAAGCACCCTCAAATGAGCGGCAAGCTCCTCCTCGCTCTGTGAGTATATCAGGATGTCATTAATAAACATAATCATGAACATATCCATCTACGTCTTGAACACCCTATTCATCAAGTCCATAAAAGTTGTAGGAGCATTCGTTAGTGCAAAGGACATAACTACAAACTCATAATGACCATACCGCGTCCTAAAGGCTGTCTTCGGGATGTCATGTTGCGCTCAAGCACACTCGCAAGCGTATGCATTCGTACAAGTAATATAGTGACCCTTTTCAAGAGTCGGATGTCGAACCCATAGGGATCGGACCAATTCAGTAAATTATGAAGTTCAAGTGTGATATTAACCTTCACAAGTGTTTATTATAGAAGTTTTCGGTAAATTATAATTAAATTTTAGGGTGGTCAAAAAATAATCTGAAAACAATATAAGAAGCAACTAGAGCTAAAGCCGAATAATAATGCAATGCTACATTTTATAATGGTTCAAGTATGATATTATCAATTGTTGTCTCACATAGTTGAAATGTGATGTTCATGGTCTCTCGAGCCTCTAAATAAGAACAACTAGCCTCACAACTACATCGTTGAGCAGGGATGTGATAACCTAGTTCGTGGGCAAATCAACTACATAGATGTGGTTTACGGGGTTTATGCTCTTGATTAGGGACTTTCGTACCTCTAATCATTTAATCCAACTTAGCTTCACAACTACTTCTACGAGTGGTGGAGTAATAATTCTAAGCTAGTGTCTTGATATCATCCCGTTTTATTAACGAAGCAAGGCAATTTAGGTATATTATTTATCCTAATTGCGAATCATATCGAAAGATAAGAACTTGCTCCCTACATTCCTATGTTCTTTCCTAGGGTTACTCNGAGGTTAATCTGTCTTTCAGTTCCTGGAAGCTCTGCTCGCATGCCTCTGTCCACTGAAACTTTGCTTCTTTCTGCGTCAGTTTGGTCAGAGGTGCCGCTATAGTAGAGAACCCTTTGACAAATCTCCTGTAATATCCTGCTAATCCCAGAAAACTGCGGACTTCAGTCGGAGTGGTAGGCTTAGGCCACGTTTTGACTGCTTCTATTTTCTACGTGTCAACCTGTATACCAACATCTGACACAATGTTCCCTAAGAAGGCTACTAGGTTAAGCTAGAATTCACACTTGGAGAACTTAGAATATAACTGGCGGTCCCTGAGAATCTGGAGCACTGTCCGTAAATGAGTCCGGTGATCTACTTCAGAGCGAGAATACACTAGAATGTCATCAATAAACACTATCACGAAAAGGTCCAGGTATGGTCTGAAAATACTGTTCATCAGGTCCATGAATATTGTTGGGGCATTCGTCAACCCAAAGGACATAACTAGAAATTCAAAGTGTCCATCTAGAAATTCAAAGTGACTATATCGGGTCCCGAACGCTGCTTAGGAATATCTCTTTCACGTACCGAACCCGATGATATCCTAGACCGCAAGTCAATCTTAGAGAAGTATCTCGCTCCCAGAACTGATCAAATAAATCATCTATTCTGGGAAGCTGGTACTTGTTCTTCACTGTAACTTTGTCTACCTCGTCGATAATCTATACAATATGGAGCGAACCGTCTTTCTTCTCACAATAACCGGCGCACCCCACAAGAACTACTCACCCTAATAAAACCCTTATCTAGCAAATCTTTCAACCGCTCCTTTAATTCTCCATGAGTTCAAGCAGAGCCACACGACAGGAGGAATTGATATAGCCGAAAAGCTCGGTAACAAATCAATAGCAAATCTATTTCCTTCGGGGGAATACTGTGTAACTCATCCGGGAAACACATCAGGAATTCGTTCACCACCGAACAGACCGGGAGTGTCGCATTCTCGCCCGAACATCCCGAACCCCGACCCAGGTGGTAAATACATCCCTTGGTTATCAATTTCCTCGCCCGAAGGTAGGTGGGAAATAAACTACCTTTTGGCGTAGCTGTACGCTTTCCACTCCCGCACGCTCTCTCCCCGAAAGTGGAATCTGACCATCTGTCCAACATTCTACATTGGCATAGCAATGCACTAGCCAATCCATACCCAATATGGCACGAAGTCTATCATTTCTAGCTCTACCAAATTCCGTAGTCCGGCGACGCAAACCCTACCGTACACCCTCAATAAATTCTCGCTAGCTACAATAGAGTCACCGACTTCAAGGTGGATACGAAAAGGGCTGCCGAATAACTCAAAGTATATTAAACTTCCGTGCCACAAATGGGGTAATATATGAAAGAGGATCCGATCAATTAGTACATAAGTGCATGAACAAATAGTCATCGCACTGCTACTACATCTGTAGATGCCTCCGAGTCATGTCTCCTCGTAGTGCATAAGTACCTGGCTGGAGTCTCAACTCAATCTGAGGTTCCCGATCTACCTCGGCCTCTCGCCGCTCGAGCCCGGGAGGGCTCACGCCCGCCGAGGTCAGCTGGAGCCTGGCCCCGTGGATCCCCGTCCCGATCGTCTCTCGGTCCTCCGCCTCGGCCTGACACCCTCATTCTATGTCCCTCCCCGCCCGAAAATATAACACCCAAGAGCTATATCTACAAGCTCCTGTGGCAGGAGGTCAAGGTAATAAGGGCAGTGGTGTGAGGGTGTGAATTTCGCCCGCTTCTCCCTTCTCTCGCCGCGGAATCTACCGTTCGAGAACCGCCACTCGCACTGACCGCCCTCGACGAACAAATCTACCACGCCGGGGCCGTGGTGGAGGTGGGGTCTAGGGCCGTCAAGAGTTTCATGGCCTCGGTTCCTTCGAACCTCCTCCGCATATCATCTCGATCTCGGCCTTTGGCCGACATTGTTCCCGACCGGTCTAGTCCGCTACTCGTTGTCGCCGTCTAAGACCCTCAATGGTTCGGAGCAAAGGCTCCGTACTCAAAGGAGCATCCATATCCTCTCGTAACGTAGCCGTCACACATGCCTCAGTATATTCCTGTTCTGTGACTCCATAATAAATCATGAACTCTAGCCGGTATAGCTAACAATGCCGGAGCATAACGGGCAAGGAGCAACCGGTAGCATACTCGCGTACGCCTCCGCCCTACTCGTATGCAAAACCGATCCATCCGGCCCGCGATTCTCGTGGCAAGTAACGGCCTGTGAAGGCCTCCCGAGAAGCCGGTCCAGCTCCTGAGAGGCAACATCTCTCCTCGAGACCTTTCCCAACTCTCGTACTCCATACATGCCTACATCCCGTAACCAAACACCGCCACTCTCAACACTTTGGAAGGGGTCACATGCATAACCCGGAAAATTCTCTACATCTGATCTCAGAAAGTCCCGAGGTCCTCTCGCCCGATCTCGAATCCCGTGAATTGTGGGGGACCCAAAGGCCAAAACCGACCCTTGAACCGCCCACTCCACTCCGAAGACTCTCTGGCCACGTGTGGCACCGATCGGCGCTGAGTGGACATCATTTGTGCCAACATAACTACAACACATCAACCTCCTGATCCGATGGCGAAGGCACAGAGCCATTCTGGGGCTAGTAGTGCCCAATCCACTCCCCGATTTAAGGGGGACCGCCAGAGGCCGTGATGAAGTTTCATATCGCCCTCGACGGCCGACACCGAAGCCGAGGCATCCCGCCGGTGCCTTTTCCCGTCGCGCAGAGCCAAGTCTTCGCCTATGGCAGCAGTCAGCTGATCTCGCCATTCTTATTCTGTAGACAAAGAATACAATGAGTTTTGTGGACTCAACCTATACCGTATCGCTCTATAGCACGAAATCGACTGAGAAAGAAGAGTAACCATCCTATCATGCCTCGGCAGCCTCCTCGCTCTATAGTATGTGGTGCACAACACATCCATAGACAAGACTCTACTTAGCACGTCTGTAGACTCCTGACATGACTCCGCTCGATACCAAGCCTGGCCACCTCGCCCCGGGGTATGACTGCACCTCGGTGCCCTAGTAGGACCTGACTACTAATCAGGCCTAGTACACCGTGCCTGCCAGCTCTATCTCGTAAGCTTTCAAACAAAGGGCTATATAACGGCTTCTAAAATGTGCCTTTGCCAATCGGGCCTATAGCCACCAGGCCTGCATAACAACTAAACATAAACATACTCATAACAAGGAACCTATGCGGGCCGACGTTGCCACCATGCCGTTAGTCATTCCGAGACTAACAAAGGGAATATCAAAAGCTACGTGACTAGTAAGGTCACCACTACTGTTGCCACGGCTCCCACACGGCCAACATAAAAATGTAAATACTAAATGTACTATAACAACCGCACGGCCTCACATCACGGCCAATCGACTGTGGAGATAAATCTAAACAATCCGCAAGCTCTCTATGAGTAACAATAGAAATGACGGACAGGCCCCGACCTACCCATACTGCATAACAAAGGAAAAGAGTTACACCTTCGGGAATCCGCACTCCAATGACAAAGAGCCGATGACTACAATAGCCGGCCGAATCACGAGGGATCGCTCGTCTATGAGTACTCGCAGTAATGCGCCGCCCATCGGGGCGCGCACCGCTGTACCGAGTATGCAGCAACCGAACACATAACCGAATACAATCAATATGATAGCATAACTAGCAATTATGTATGGCAGAGGTAATTGAATCTCGAAGAAGCCGATATGAACTAAATCGCTTTCGCATCGGAGCATAGGGAAGAAGCTGCATTCGTAAACGCGACGGCCTCATTGCCTATTAACTAGTATATAACACATAAATATATATACAAGTAGCAAGCAAGAGCCAATACCAACCCCCATAAGCCGGATGGCACAAGCAAGCAACAATCTATATACTTCCCTACCTGTGTCAAAACTACCCAAAAATAAGTCACCCACTCATCTGCTCACTAGAGCACCGTATCGCCCTGGTCTCCTACGTGCCATATCCTCGATATAATAATCGTGCCCGAGTCCTGGGACCTATGTACTATATCTATAATGTATAGGGTATGTTTCCCCGGACATCAAGCCAACAGGCTATTCAGAATAGAGACTACTCCATTCTCGGACACAACTCAACAAATATCTATACTAGACAAGCACTCCTCGACACGTCAATGTAATGCCTATACCGTAGTGCCGATCGACCGATATGGGGAAAGCTTCATCCTATCTTCATCCAAATCGGGACTCCCAGATGCCACTCCTGAGTGACGCGAAACCCACCCGGGCCAAAGGGGCGACACGACACAACCTGTGGGCGGCGAGGACGCCAATAAGGTGCCCTCACGCCAACAATTCTCAACAAACAAATAGCACATATAAATAGCAAGCATGTCTAATCAAAAGATTATCCGAAATCTACTTTATCCTCGATGCAGATAAACCGATTCTTTACCGATTATACCGACTCGTAATCTTTATTTAACCGTGTGGCTAACTGTTGCCGACTATCTCGGACCGAATGGCTAATCTCGTAGCCAAGATCTCATCTCTCTGAATGGCTAGTCTGTTACAAAAACTATCTCGAATGGCTAGTCCGTAGCCATAATATCACCGCCTATTTGATTTTTACTTTACTAACTTTATTCTCAAAATCTCGTATCTTTTATTCTACAACATGCTTGCTAATCATACAATAGGATATACTAAATCTGAATTTAATCCGCCCTTTGGTGCATGTTTTACTAACTTTCGAATTGAATACGATATTGCAATGCAAACGTAGACACAAACGTACTCAATACTAACATCTGGGACCCGAGAACTCAAATTCGGAGTTTACTATGATTTATAAGGCTAAAACCTTTGACTTGCCGAGGAAACTGCACATACCTACTCAGTTATCCGATCGTCGTGACGAGGGTTCTACACATCAGCCTAATTCTCCCAACCGCATTCATATAGACGTCAAATTAGTACTAAATACAACACTATTCTCAAGGACGACGTCACTCGATATATTTATAGCCTAAACTTAGGCTTATCGAAAAGACGGTCGAAAACTCATATTTTTCGAAGTCCGTAAGGGAGAAGTATTCACTTTACTAGCTTAGGAGCACATTGACACTAGTTTGGAGCAATTCTACTTACCTTAGGTCGGTAGCTCGACGCATTCGTCACGTATTTCGCGAAACAAATTGCAGAGGAATGCTCCCTGATCGAAGTAACACTTACTCCGAGGTTAATTTAGGTCAGGGACTACGTTTGCATTGCATCAACGATAATTTACTTACCTCTTCGTCTCTCTTCCGCTCTTTTCTCGCATTTTTTACTGAATGGAAATTATGATATGTTAAAGAAATAAACCAAGTAAAGTATTATATATAATTAGTTACTATAAATCGATTCGTGGAATGCGATTTATAAGTCATATTTTTCCTGCGACGCGCCGACTTGGCGCTTGTCGATCTTTCCCCGGGTCTTTTCTAGAATGTATGGCATTCTAAAACTTTAACCAACATGCGACAGGCCATCTATGTGTCGGGAATTTTACGGGGTAACAATCCTCATCTCCACTGGTCAGTGCATCTGAAAGCTGGGCCATCATCTTTTTTGGTGAGTCTCATGTTCTCAAGTCCATACACTAGACATCTATGCCGATATTTGTTTTAGTTTTGTCGAGTTAGTTAAGGATGTTGTCCCATCAACACATCTTATACGATTGAGGCTTTCTTACGCATGTAAGCATCACCATATATGTGTATATACTACTTCCGCTATTATGTTCTCGTTATGTTGCATTTATGTTTCTCTATATCGCATGTTCAATATTCCGCCTTAAGTGATATGGAAGTTAGGTATGTTTATGCCATGGGTAGACTTAGACCTTCCTGGGTTTCGTGTCCCTGTTACGATCCTGTCTATGTTTTGCTTGTGACAAACCTAGTATCATACACATTCAGGTGTCCTAGTGTCCGGGTAAAGCTACATTGAGTAGAAAGCCCTTTCATAAGTGTGAAGCATGCCACACTTAAGACGAAGAGGCTAATATATGTTTAGGAAATGTTTCCTTCTTTCATGATCTATGTCGTGATGAAAAGTCTTTCTATCTTCTAATTCATGTTATTCGCCATTGCGTAATCATGGCTCGAAGAAAGAATTAGAGAAATGGAAATGGTGAAGGCCACGAGGATGGAAATGGTGAAGGCCACGAGGATGGAAATGGTAATGGGCACCAAGAAGCTCCCACTCCGCCCAGAGCCCTGTGCACTAGAGCTAGTTTCCCACGTTGAGTTTCTCTGGGCAAATATCCGCACATCGGTGCAGCCGGACTACTCATGTCAACCAAGAGGGTTGTTGCGCATATTCCACAAAATGGCAATGCGACTGGCAAATGTCGAGATTTTTGAGGATGAACCTCACGGAAGTTTCTGTGTCCAAGGTAAAATGAGGGATCCGTTGGTGAATTCACCGCGTAGACTTAAAGATCACCTGTGTCACTTGGGGTGACAAATGGAGGGTGTGTTGATTTGTCCTCCTTCTAGCTAAGAAGGTGGTGACGCATATATGGTTCAAATAGGGAAATATGCTAGGTCGTGGGTGCAGCCCTATGGTTGGGGAAGAGCTTCCACGCGGCATTTCTAGACGGCTTCCCACAGATGCTGGAACTAAAGGTGGCCGAGCGCAAGCCTAAAGGTGGTGATATGCCGGGGCCAGTGAGTACACTTTGGGAGTTCACCTCAAGTATTCAAGTGCTTTGTGCTGGTGGTAGACCGAGGGCCCAGTAGTGCGATTTGCATGGAGGGGGGACTACCTAGATAAGGATTGTAGGATCGGTGATGTTGCGTTGGGATATGGGACACCGCACAGCTGTATGCTCAGATGGAGCCTGTGTACCTGAGAAAAGAGAGGCTAAGAGGGACAAAACAACCGATAATTGTGGGACTTCTCAAACCAAATTGGGGGTGGACAAAGGTCATCGTCAAAGAAGGCCTATTGCTCCAAGCACTCGCATCGCCGCATGCCATCTAGAATCTCGAGGGGACGGAGGAGAAGAGCTCCAAATTCGAGGATAGGCTAGCATGTGTAGGTAGAGCGCACCTTCCCAGCCTTGTGCGAGGGTAGTAAGAATCACTTAGGGAGGTGCTTAGTCTACTTCTGATAAGCTTGTTTTGGTTGTGGAAAACCTGCATTACGTACTGGGATTGCCCTTAAGCTAGGGATCATGGCCGCGAGCTCATGCCGCCAGCCTAGTTCTCTGCTGTCAAAGAAATTTAGTTCTACTCTCCAAGAAGACATCCTCAAGAAAAAGGTGCCTCAAATAGCTTAGCTCACGCCAAGACCAAAATAGGTTTTATGCTTTAGTACCCTATACGAGTAGAGACTCTTACCACATGTGGTTAATGGGTATGTTACGTGTGTTCCATATTGATGTTTATGATTTGTTAGATCCGGGGGCTAACTTGTCTTTTGCACTTTATATTGTTAGTAGTTTTGAGTTAGTCCCGAGACACTATCGAACCATTTTCACTTCTATTCTTGTGGGTGATTTGGTTGTAGCTAGGCGGGTGTATAGAGGATGCCCGATCTCTATATTGCATAAAGTCACCTCCGCAGCTCCTTAGAGCCGCCTATGATTGACTTCGATATTATTCTTGGCATGGATTGGTTGTATGCGTTATGCCTCGGCACTGTAGAACCCGCGGCAAATTGGAGTTCCGCTGGGTGAGTAAGTTTTGGAGTGGAAGGTAGTTCGTTGTGCCTATAGGTCATTTCCCATTTTATCTTGAGGCTAGAAATATGATTTCTAAGGGTTTCTATCATCTAGTTATGGTAAAGGATGTTGAATCCGAGATCCCAACCATCCAAATGGGCCCAATGGTTGTGTGTGAGTACCCAAAAGTATTCCCTGTGAGATTTACTGTGTTCTCCCGATAGGGAAATTGATTTTAGTATTGACTTTCTACTCGACATGCGACATTCTATCCTCCTGCTAAGATTGCTCAAATGCAGTTAAAAGAGTTGGAAAGATCGCTGAAATACCGTTAGATAATGGTTTCATTCAACCGAGCAAGTCTCCATCGAGTGCACCCGCTTTATTTGTCCTAAAGAAGGATGGGTCTCTTTGGATGTGTATTGCCTATCAACAATTGAACAAAGTCATCAAGCCAAGAATAGGTATCCTTACCCAGATTGATGATTTGTTTGACCTGCCTGTGGGTGCCACGTTTTTCTCAAAGATAGATCTCGCAGTCCTATCATCAACTTAGAGTTCGAGATACAGATATCCCGAAGACGGCCTTCGAGAGTGCGTATTGTCATTATGAGTTTGTGGTTATGTTTCTTGGATTAACAAATGCTCCCTAGCCTTCATGGACTCCGATGAACAGGTGTTCAAACCATATTTGGATATGTTCGTGATCGTGTTCATTGATGAAATCCTTATATACTATCGAAGCAAGGAGGGGCATGCCTCGCTTTTGAGAGTAGTGCTTCAAACCGTCAAGGATCGCCAATTGTATGCAAAGCTCAGAAAGTGAGAGTTTTGGTTGAACTCTAGAGCATTTTTAGGCCACGTGGCATCAAAAATGAGGGCATCAAAGTTGATTCTAAAATTGAGGTAGTGAAAAATTGGCCTAGACCTAAGAATCCTTCGTATATTCGTAGTTTCTCTTTCGTTTAGCCGTGGGCTACTACCGAAGATTTGTTGAGGGTTTTTCATCTATTGCGCACCATTGACTAAGTTAACTCGTAGGCTAGTGAAGTTTCAAATGGTTCCGAGGCTTGTGAGAAGTTTCAAGAGTTAAAAACCAATTTACACAGTGTTGACCCTACCCGAGGGTGCACGGATGGTTTTTTGGTGTATCAGGATGCTTCAGAATTGACCTGAAAGTGTGTATTGATGCAAGCAGGGGAAAGTGATAGCATATGCCTCTAGACGCTGAAAGTCCAAGAGAAGAATTACTCGACCCATGATCTTGAATTGGTCGCAAAGGGGTATTCGCATTGAGGATATAGCGATATTACTTGTAATGTGGGTCCATATGATGTGTTTACGTAATTCACAAGAGCTTACAATATGTTCACGCAGTAAAGAACTCAATCTACGGCAATGAAGGTGGTTGGAGCTACTCAAGGACTACGATATGAGTGTCCTTTACCATCCGGGTAAGGCTAATATAGTAGCCGATGCATCTTAGTGTAATTTGGCGTGGAGAGTGTGTCCCATGTGGATGGAGGGAAAGAAGGAGTCGGTGAAAGATGTACACATCAGCTCACAAGGTTGGGAGTTAGTTGCTGACTCGACCGATGGTGGTAAGCTTTTTATTCATAACCGATCAAAATCATCCTTGGTAACCGATGTGAAGTCTAGGAAAGATGAGGACCCGATTTACTGAATTGAAAGAACTCGTCAAGTAAGAAGGTGGAGGTCTTCTCCAAGGGGGAGACGGTGTGCTTCATTACCGTGGTCGCCTATGTGTTCCACCAGGATGATTTGAGGAGTTGGATGTACGAGGCCCATGGATCAAGGTATTCTATCCATACGGGTGACACTAAGATGTATCGTGATTTATGGAAAATCTAATGGTGGAATGGCATGAAGAAGGATATTGCACTGTGAGCCATGTCCGAATCCACAAAGAAGTGTTGAACATCAAAGGTCGGAAAGAAAGTACTTCAGATATTAGCATTCCCACTTGGATGTGGGAAGATATTAATATGGATTTCATAATAGGCTACCGTACTAATCGACAATATGACTCCATTTTGTGGTAGATAGGTTGACCAAGGTCACATTTTCTACCAATCAAAACTACGAATTTGACTGAGGATTATGCCAAGCTATACATCCTAGAGCTAGTCCCGATTGCATGGATTGCCCTTATCCGTCATTTCCGGCATGTGAGGTACTCAATTTACTTCCGCCTTGGAGGTCATTCTAGGCTTCTTGGGACTCATGTTAAACTCAACACGCATTCCATCCGTATAGATGGTCAAGCGGAGCGGACAATCTCGTACTCTTGAAGACATGTTTAGAGCATATGTGGTGGACTTCAAAGGTATTTAGGATGATCATTTTCCCCTAATCGAGTTTGCTTAAAATAATAGCTATCACTCAAGATATAGATGGCACTGCTCGTGCTCTCTTATCGAGGAGGTGTAGATAGCCCATCGTGAGTGTTTGAAGTTGGTGAGGCAAAACCCATGATTGGACCATCAGCTCAGAGGCTATGGGTGAAGGTTCCGCTGATAAGGGACAAATCAAAACCGCCGTAGTCCCCAAAAGTCCTATGTATCTGTAGGAGAATAGAATTAGAATTTGGAAGTCGATGACCTGGTGTTTTGAAAGGGTATCTCCCATGAAGGGGATGATACGGTTTGTAAAGAAGGGAAAAACTTACTCCTGCTAATGCCCTTACCAAATTGTAGAAGAGTTGGCAAAGTGTCCTGATAAATTGAGCGCCCTCGCAGCACCTTTCGGGCATCCTATGTTTCATGTATGTCTTTGAAGGAAGTGTTTGGTGTGATCCAAATTTCTGGGCTGTCCCGCGACGTTGTTGGTGTAAATGATAGCTTTAGTTATAAGAAGGTTCTAGTGGAAATATTGGACTGCCGTTCGAGTCTAAGGAATAAGGAAGTAGCTCTCAAATGGAAGTGTTGCGGAGGAATTAGCATGTTGAAAGAGCTACATGGGAAGACGAAGGACATGATGGCTAAATACCTACATTTATTCTCTACCTAGCTTAGTTCCTACTTGAGGCCGCTTTGCCCTATAACTCTATGGTTTTCATGTTCATTTCATGTAAGCAAAGTTTCTTTTTATGTATATGAATGTGTATGTGAATCATGAAACTGCCTATCTATGTAACATGAATCTGAGATAGTCATTCCATTAGTTTCTGCTTAAAATGATCAATAGCTGGGTGTAATGACGCATGTATTTATTTTTCTATTCTGTTCCAACATTCGAGGACGAATGTTCGCAAGGAAAGATATTGTAATACCCCGAATGTACCTAAGATTAGACTAGGGACCAAAATGGAAGTTGACTAAAACTAGGAAATTGCAAAGGATCTGACGGCATGTAACGACTGCCGGGAACAATGAGTCGTTGTTTGTACTCGTGCTGGTACCGCACCTTTTTGGTTAGGGAAGTAATGGAATCCAAATCCACCCATTGCGAGCTATGAAGACTCATTGTCACCCAGCCGTTGTCTATGTTGTTAGATCTCCAATGACTACGTATAGATACCACAACTCGTTGAGACCAGCGAGTCGTGGTGGGGAGGCTCGTTGTGAGGAGAGCTCAGGGTATTTAGGAGACAAGCGATGATCTCCCAACGATACATTTAATAAAAGGAAGATTTGTCCTCCCAGCCGTGGTATGTGGCTGGGATCGTGGCCTACGTGTATATGACGGATTGTACCATGAGCTATGCAGCTTCCAACGACTCATTGGTATGCCCGTTGATCAATTCGTGCGCATTTTTAGGTAATTATATTGAAGGCATTTTCATCTTTCTTATGCTCTAGAGCCCTTAAATACGCCGTTTTTATGATATTTTTCGTGGTATGTTAAGATATTACTAAGTCCCCTTAACCTATTCATTCTCATGCATGCAAAGTTAGGAAGATTTAGAGGGATCAAGCTAGTTCTCAAGCCTGTTCATCAATTCTTCCTTGGGATTTCAAAAGAGTGCTGAAATTTGATCTTACCCGGGAATGTAAGGTTACAAATGGGTGATTTCTTCCACCCATGCCCAACCTCTCCAAGTTTATTGGATAAAATTCATAGGGTTTTAACTTCTGAATTTTAGGAAATTCTAATGATTTATTAATGGGTTATTAAAATTTGTGATTTATAATTTATTTGGTATTTTTGTCGATTTTTCAACTACTTTGATTATAAAATTATTGATTTCTGATTTCTACCAAATTGCTTCCACTATGTATGGATCTATGATGAATCGAGTTATGATCTTTACTTCAATTGTCAATATTTACAAACCCATCATGATTTATTCTTTGAAATATCGATTTCCTCAAATATCCATTATGTTTTGATGATTTGAAATGTATATGTATGATCTACACTATGCATGAAACCTATGATGTATAAATTTATGTTTGGGCCGACCATCAGTCTTACGTCATGGCTAGTTCATGAATTTACAAGTATGTTTATGATTAACGTGATTTAACTAGCCCATGAATTCATGCATATTATACTATGAGCACTATATATGTTTTGGGAGTAGTATTTAACGCCGGTAGGTTCGGCTCAGGTTTCGCCCGAATATCATAAACTATGTGCCACCGTAGGATATGTTGGGACCTCCTTTGTGACTGTCCCCTTGCCCAAATGGCCCTTTTCATGTGTGATCATGCCCTTCATGGTTCTACCCCTGGAAAAGATACGAACACCCTTCCGACTAGGGATTTACAGGTCGTGCTCCATGTGTGCTCATATGGAGTATGTCGGTTAGAAGAACCTTCCATTGTTCCTCATGATTTATGCATGTTTATAATTATGTATATTGGCTCAAGTCATGTTAAATAAAGCTTCTCTCTTATGATTATGATTATGATTGTACTACAAATGTTTTGAAAACCTTGAGCTTTATGTTATGTGACGATATTTATGTTATGAGCATAATGTCCTACTCTTATCATCATTTATGATTTTTATAGATTTTAAATCTCTATTTTACTTATCCTGCGTACTCGGTACATTCCACATACTGACCGCATACTTTCTATGTTGTATTATTTCATGATACAGGACCCGGCTCTTAGGCTCATCTCCATCATTAGTCCATTTTGGAGTTATCTATCATCTTATTGGTGAGTCTCATGTTCTGAGGGCCATATGACTAGACATCTATGATGATCTTTTGTTTCAGTTTTGCCAGGTTAGTTGGGGATGTTGTCCCATCAATCCATCTTATACGATAGAGACTTTCAGATCACATGTAGTACTCAGGCCATGTGTATTTCTAGTACTTTCCGCTTATTATGTTATGATATGCTGCATTTATGTTTCCTCTATATCCATATTCAGTATTCCTCCTTAAGTGATACGAAGTTAGATGTATGCTTATGCCATGGGTCGAATTGGGACCTCTCGGGGTTCTTTGTCCTGTGTTACGATCCGGGTCTACGTTCGGATCGTGATAGGGCAGGTCAGAGCCAGTGAACTTGGCAAGATTGAGGCCACCTACGCTTTGAACTTCAGTTCGTACGTGTCCACCTATGGCCGCAGGTCTGCCACAAGTGCAGGTATGACCTACATTTAAAATTTTTGACTAACCCATTGTCCAAACCTAACCTATGGCGGACCCAAGTCTTTTAAACTCCTCCTTACGTCCAAAAACCTCTAATTTCCTCACCATTTCCCATTTCTATCACCCCTCAACCAACCACTTTCACTTCCCCTATTAAACCTATTTATTCCAACCTTTAAATCCATCAATCCACTCACCTTTCATCCATCTATAAATTCCACCCACCTTCAACACTTTCTACCATCATCCACCACTCTTTCTCACTAAGCACTAGAAGTACAAGCTTTGGGTTGGTCATTTGGAAAGAAAAGTTCAAGTTCTCTATTTAATTTCTTCTCTCATCTCATTTGATATGTGTGCTTCTCATTCTTATTCTCTGTGATTCTTGATGAGTGTAGTACAAATGCAAGAACACAAATATCTCTATTTTCTTGACCCATGTTTCCCCCATTACCCCTCCCGCGTTTCTTCATTCTCGTGTTAGCTTCGATTATTGTGGGTATAGTGGGGGAGTTTCTAATTGCAAAAATCATAAGGGTAGAGATTGATGTTCATAATGCTAGATCTTTTATATGTGCTCTTATGTCTTAAAATGTTAGTTCGGGGTGAAATCTGAGTAACCCATGTGCTCGGAATGTACGATTTTTCCCAATGATAGATGGGTTGACGTCTTTCTTAAGAGAAAAACTTCATTCTTTTTTGTGTGCTACTTATCAATGAAAAAATGTGATATTTTGAGTGATTTGTATGAAATTGTAGATTAGAATTGATAAATTTCATTAGCTTGGGCACCTGACATTTCTTGATGATAGACGGGGTAACGTCCATCTTAAGGGAAGAAGTTGGGTGGTCCCAATGGTCTTGATGGTAGTGTAAATGATTGTTACATCTTTAGGGGAAATTTGAATACCCATGAGATGTTCTTTACTCATACTTTTGTGAAAAATGGTAGAACTAGAGCTTGAAAATTTAAGGTATTCACTGCATTTCAACTGCGGTTTGCAGATGCTAATATGTAAAATGCAGGTTGTGGCATAGGAACGGGTTTGGGTTTCAGGATTACTATTACCTGCCCGCGTTGCACCTGCGAGTCGCGAATCTCTACCTGCGAAACACATGAGATTGCAAATACCTGTTGAGCTTCAGTCGCAGCCCTACAACGCACTTGCGAACCATAGATCTCTACCTGCGAAATGCAGGTACAACACAAGTGCTTCCAGTTATTTAAATTAATATTTCATTTTACTTGGCATCCAATCTTTTTTTAATTTCTTAGAATAGCATATTTGTTTCTTTTTACTTCCCATATAGAAAAAACACAAAAAGAGTTGTTTTGTTTGTGGAAGTCACATTGGCTTACAGGACTGTGACTTCTTCTAGGCAACAAGAAAAAAGGAAGGCCCCTTCCAAAAGCAAAGGGAAGGTAAATGCTAAGGAAACCCTAGCCCCTGCTAACAACACAGAGGCTATCATCCTCTGTGTTCCAAACATGAAGGAGCACTACCTCACAAACAAAGATAGGCCAATAACTATAGAGAAGCTCTTTGATTTGGCAGGCTAGGGGATGAATTTCCCAACATCAATGCATAATTCAATGAGATGCACTGGCACACTTTCACAGAGGTTGTACAAATTAATTCCCGAATCTGATGCCAGAGTTCTATGCCTCATATCAACTAAGGAAAGACACCATGTAGCGCAAAGGGAAGGTAGATGAGTTTCTCTGCGTCCCATCAGTCATGGTCCGCAGTTTGGAGGTGGACATCACTTCGGATGCTATTAATGCTATCTATTGGGAGGATGAAATTGACTTGGGGACAAAGTTTGAAATGAAGGTGCCAAACAAGGAGGATCAATTTATCCCAGTGGTGGGCATCATCACATTGGTCAGCTAGTTTGGGCCACCATGGGGGTCTAAATTGCAAGGCAAGACCTCAAATTCAAGGCCAAACTATGGATAGATTTTGTGTTTTGTCGTCTCATGCCTTCCAAAAATGATAAGTAGGTAAACCTTGAGGCTGCCATACTAATTTCTTGCATCATATCTGGGGTGCCTATGAGCATCGGTGAAGTGGTTTCCACCTAGATGAAGAGAGAGGCTAGACATCAAGGTCTCTACATGCCCTACCTAGTGCTCATTAGCCAACTGTGTGAAGTCCCACTATTTCCAGATAAAAACCCTAACTGTTCTACTGGTGTGGTTGGTGTGGATAAGAAAAGAGATGTTGATGCTCTCAAAAGTAAGAGAAAGAAGCTACAATCTGGGACACACCTGAGGGCTCAACCACTTATGACATAACTAAGACCTCCTTGGCTCTCAACCTTCATGAGACAAACCCCGAGATGTCGGAACATGTTTCTGGAGAAGCACCATTCAGGGGGCCTTCACCTCCTCCTTCATCCTCCAGACCAAGTGGGACCCACAAGCTTGCATAAATGATACACTCTCAAGAAAACAAACTCCAAAGGTTGGCTCACGATCTGTCAACTTTCATCCAAAGGCTAGTGAAGAAGGTGATGAAGGATGTGCTTAAGAGATTGAACAAGCTGTGTTCCTAAGTGGATGTGGTTGAGGGAGTGGTCTCATCTCTCAGATTTGATGTGGGAGAGATACACAATAGGGCACTTATAGCTAACCCCGCATGAGCCTACTTGATATAGCAATGAATGCTCCATCTACAGCTCGAGGACCTATTGATGACCTGTTTGAGGGTTTAGATGAAGAAGATGAGACTGAGGAAGGAGGCGATGGTGGTGAAAATGAAGAGGATGATGATGATGTTGAGGAATAGAAAATTCAGAGAGTTCTTGCCCATCCTTTTTCTTACTTTGTACATTAGGGACAATGTAAATACTTAGTTGGAGGGTGGGGTGTGGGGTGTGTTTTCTCTTTTTAGTATATTATTGTCTATTGTTGCCTTTTTGCAAGCTTGAATTATTATTTTTCTTGGTTGATGTTCTTCTTTTGTTTAGTTGAATGAATGCCTTTGTCGGGCTTGTGTTAAAATGAGAATCTTTTGTTGACAATATTAGTTGCCATTGATGGGTTTGTTTTACTTTTCTAAATGTTTCATGACCCATGTTTACTATTCGTCTTTGTTCATAGTAGATAACAATAAACTCCAAGGGTTTTATTTATACCACGGTTCTTTACCCAGAAGCAATATTTTGTTTCTTTTTTTGTGTCGAATCGGGTGGCATTTCCCTATGATAGATTGAGAGGCGACTTTCCTAAGGGAGAATGCTAAGTGTACTGTTTTTTTTGAGTCTTTTGTTGAATTTGTTTGAAGAGGTACTACAAAAAAAAATTTAATTGGCATTTCCAATGAGTTATAAGATAAAAAGTGCACTTGAAATTGCAAAAGAGCACTCTCTTGTCATGGGTTGCACATTCCTTATTTGGCTTTTTAATTCAAAAGCTAGATTTTCTAAATTCATACTCTTGATGTAATTTTGAAAAAAATGTGTGAACTCCTTGGACTGTGATTCCTTGTATAGTGAGGCCTTTGGCTTTATTCTCGTGTGTGCGTAATTGTCTAGAACTTTTCCTAAGTGTGACTCTAGGAAAAATCCTAGGTGTGACAACACATTAGATCATGATCTTAGGCTTTCTTTGAATAGTCACTACACCAAAATGACCTCCTTGAATATTTTATCCTTGCTAGCCAATGCTTGAGCCTTTGACCCTTTTCTTTGGAAATCGCGTCACATGTTTGTTACCCTTTTGTTATGCCTCTCTTGGAACCCATCCTCCCTAGTTCCTAGTGGTGAATGAATGAAAAATAGCACTTGAAACCCAAATTTTACGGAGAGATAGGGAAGAAATGAGGTAAAAGTCTAAGTTTGGGGGTTTGCAAAAAGGGGAAGAAGATGCGAGTGCAATGGGGGTTAGTACCAACTGGTTGATGAAATTAATGAAATGGTTGGTTAAGAAAATCTCTTCCTTTAGAAGAAAAAAAATTCTTAAAAGGTGCTACCTCTTTCTTAGAGCCAATTTTGGAATCCAAGGTGTTATAAGGATGGATTTTGATATAAAAATTTGATGAAGATGATTAAGGAGAGATGAGGTGGAGTGATTTTAATAGTGAAATGGGGTGTTTAAAGGTGTTCACAAAAAGACATTAGGGAGGTTCTAGTCACTAGAACTAGTACCCTTAACCTAGCCTTAATGATGACCCATAAGTCCTTAGTGATTTTGAGTGTAGCAATAGTACATTCGTGGCGATTTACATGAAGGGCAAGCCCACGGGTCAATTGTATGCAGGTAAATTTCTATGTGAGAGTGACCGTATTTGTTTGATCCAATAATCCCTATGCATGAAATTCTTGAAAATGATTGGGATTCTCTCTTTGTGTGAGTGGAATCATTTCCTTGGGATACATGCATAAATGTGTTTTCAATTGAGAAGTGTGAATGAGACAAGTGTGTAGTGAACTTCTAGGAAAACTTTTGAAGGTGAATTGTCAATGACTTGGGATACTATTTGAGCTTGTTTTGAATATCTACACCCTTTGTTTTGAATGAAAGGAGTACATGTAAAACATGCCAACTGTTTGTAGTAAACTCTTGAAGTATATGCAACAAGTTTGAGTCTTTTCATTTTATTGAGTTGGTGTGTGATTTTAGGGTTTTCCGAAGTTGTTGTGGTCCCTTGTGTGCAACTCTTGTTTCATGACATGTTTAAATCAATTTGTTAGTTGAGAGGAAATGCCGATTGAAGACAAGCAATGGTTCAAGTTTATGGGTTTGATGAGTTGGTAATTTACCAACTCATTTGGTTCATAAGAATGAGATTTTACTTAGTTTTCAACTCATTTGGAATGGTTTTATGCTTTTTTGCTTTGATTTCACAGGTATTGAACTTAAATTGGGAAAAGAAAAGGAATTGAACAAAAAGTAAAGGGTTGGAAGAAGAAGACCTTTGTTTCACACTTGGGCACCTACGAAATGCAGGTGCCATGCAGAGTAGCATTGGCTAGAAGCTAAAGAGCACCTGCGAAACACAGGTGCAATTGCAGGAGACACCCAAGCCCTTCTGACAACGAACTGCAGAAGACCCGCATCTCGCAGATGGGCACTTGAAAAACAAGTTATTGCACGAGCTCCATGCAGAACAGGGTAAAAATGTCCAACTCTGGAACATATGCTCTTTATATGCTTTTAAGGGCAAAAATGGGATTTCGTGCACAGAAAGAAGGAGCAAAATTTTACCAATTTGTATGCACTTTTGTAGAGAATTGGAATATCCATTCAGTATGAAATTTTTTTGAAAAGAGAATATTGTAGAAAGAAAAATAGAGAGAAGTGAGATCTTTTTTTCATCTTCTTCAAGTAGCTAAGGCAAAATCTCCATTGAAGCACATTTTTGAAGCTTCAGCATTCTTATTAGTGATGAATGTCGATGAATCCTTTATTTGTATAATCTTCTTATCTTCATTCATGAGTTGCTAACTCTATTTCTAGGTGTGTGTGTTTTATAAGGTTTTAGAATGAATTAGATATTGCTAATTTAATCTTAAAATCACTTATCTTGCATGAATCTATTGCTTTCTCTGAATTCTAATTGAATATTTATGGGCGCAAACATAAATTGTATTTACTTATCTTGCTTTTTCTTGAGAAAGGGAAGTAGGATTTGGGTGAGAAAGCAATAGTGGGGATTTCAATTTTGATTGTATAGGATTGGGCTAGAGATAGCCAATACCCCTTTTCATAAATTCATTCAAGGATTCATGCTAGAGATAGTTCAATTATTCTCCAAATCATTTGTGGTTGATTTGTGTAGGAACTTGGGGTTTGAGAAAACCCAAGGAAATTGCATACAAGTGGTTGAGAAACATAGGGTGCAGCCTTGTCCATGACTATTCATTCTTTTATGTGATGCTTGGACCTATTAGTTAACCCCAATCCTATCGACGGCCCGTCAATAACACATCCCTAGTATTTTCTCTTATTGTTGCTTCAAATCATATTTCCCTTTTTTGTTATTGTATTTAGAGTCATATAGTGATCTTTCATTCCCCCAATATTTATTTCACATGTTTCTATACAATGATGCTAGTTGGTTCCGGTTGATAGACAACTTTAGTAGCAATCATACTTCATTACATGTGGATTCAACCCCGACTCATAAATTTAGGTAAATTATATTGCATACGACTGTGTACTCTCTATCAACTTTGAGGAGTGAATTTTCATGTTATCACCTACCAGATGGTACAGATGTCTTCATTGTGTATTGTGATGGATATAGAGTAGGCATTGGTTGTGTGTTGATGCAGAATGGTAAAGTTATAGCTTATGCCTCCAGACAGCTTAAAGTCCATGAGAAGAATTATTCGGCTCATGACCTCAAGTTGGTAGTGGTAGTATTTTCATTGAAGATTTGGCACCATTATCTCTATGGTGCGCATGTTGATGTGTTCACAGACTACAAGAGCTTAGAGTATGTTTTCAGCCAGAAGGAATTGAATCTCAGATAGAGGAGATGACTTGAGTTGCTCAACGATTATGATTTGAGTATCCTCTACCATCCAGATAAGGCTAATTTATTTTTTGATACTCTTAGCAGGTTATCTATGGTAAGTACAACCCATGTAGAGGATGATAAGAGAGAGCTAGCTAAGGATGTGCATAGAGTCTCACGCTTAGGAGTTCGTCTTTTAGACTCTAATGATGGTAGTGTGCTTGCTTAAAATGGGGCTGAATCATCTTTAGCAGTGGAAGTTAAGGTGAAATAAGATAGAGATCCCCTCTTTCTTCAGTTAAAGAAAGAAATCCACAAGCAGAAGGTGTTGGTTTTCACACAAGGGGGAGATGGTGTCCTGAGGTATCAAGGAAGATTATGTGTTCTGGATGCAGATGATCTCAAAGATAGGATCATGGTAGAAGCACATAGCTTGTGGTATTCTATTCACCCTGGTTCTACTAAGATGTACTATGACTTGAGGGAAGTCTATTGATGGAATGGTATGAAGAGAGACATTGCAGACTTTGTGGCTAGATGCCGAAATTGTCAATTGTTGAGGGTCAAGCACCAAAGTCCATGTGGTATGGCTCGGAATATATCAATCCCTGAATTGAAGTGGGAGATGATCAATATGGAATTTATCATCGGTCTACCGAAGTCCCACAGGCAACATGACTCTATTTGGGTTCTTATAGATAGAATGACCAAGTCAGCTCATTTCTTACCGGTATACGAATTCAATCAAGGACTATGCCAGATTGTATATTTGAGAGATAGTTACACTTCATGGAGTTCCATTATCCATCAATTCATATGGGGCCACACAGTTTACATCTCAATTTTAGAAGTCATTTCATAGAGGTTTGGGTTCGAAGGTGAACCTTAATACAACTTTTCATCCGCAAACAAATGGCCAGGCAGAGCGGATTATATAGACTCTAGAGGATAATTTGAGAGCATATGTTAATGATTTCAAAGGAAACTGGGATGACCATTTACCTCTTATAGAGTTTGCTTATAATAATAGCTATCACTCCAGCATTTAGATTGCTCCCTATGAGGCTCTTTATGGGCGGAGGTGTAGATCTTCGATTGTTTGGTTTGAAGTTGGTAAAAAAGAGTTGATAGGGCTAGACCTAGTACAAAAAGCCATGGAGAAGGATAAGATCATAGAATAAAGGTTGAAGACTACACATAGACGCCAAAAGTCTTATACAGTTATTAGGTGTAGAGACATGGAGTTTGAGGCAGATAATTAGGTTTTCTTGAATGTTTCACCAATGAAGGGTGTCATTAGATTTTGAAAGAAAGGGAAGCTCAGTCCCTACTATATTGTTCCATATCATATTTCGAAGAGAGTTGTCAAGGTAGCTTATGAGTTGAAGCTGCTGATCTTGGGCAAAATGGGATGCCCAAGTGATACTTTATAACTTAGTTTGTGTCTTATTTATCTACTTATTTATATACATTCTCATGTGATTTTATGTAAATGTTAATATATATACTAACCAACATGATTAGTCCTTATTTTTGTAGGTTTAAAATGAATTTGAGGAACTAATCTATAATTTGGTGAAGTAGAGGAATGGAATCAGAAGCAAATTACAAAAGTCGGCAAGGAACCATGCCTGGGAAAGGCTGGCCACGCCAGGAAGCGTGCCACGCTGTGCGTGTGCCGTGCCCAGCGCCGTGCCACACCAATGTCAGGCACGAGAAAAAGGCAGCAAGCAGGCCACCTGTGCTCCAGCACCGTGCCACGCCAGGCAACCTGAGCGCCAGTGCCATGTCACGCTGGCCATTGTGCTGCACAGGCAGCGTGCCACACCGGCCATCACGGCAAACCTCAGCCTAATGTCATTCTAAGGCGATTTCCAGTGTGCATTTGCGTTACCTCCGTGTCACAGAGGTAAATTGGCGCGTTCACCTCCATGCCACGGAGCCATTCCACGACAAGATTAATTTTGTACAATTCTCATTTACTATAAATAGGTCCCTTAGCTCCTAAAATCAGTTTGTCACGATTTATTTCTAATAAACTGCCAAGGAGTGATGGGAGAAGTGGGAGAACACACCTAGGGTTCATCAATTTCATCTTCTCGTCTACCAATTCTTGTAAGTATGTTACTTTAAATATGTTTTCTTGTAATTATACGAACTTGAGTGGCTAGAACCCTTCCTCTAAGGTTGAAACCACATGGTATGATTGTGAATACATGATTTCTTTTGGTTTTAAGTTATTAATTGTTGTTTTGTCTTACATTCTTAAGTATGGTTGTTTTTATGATTGATCACCATGAAAACACACACGTTATACCTAGATTAAAGCTTGAGAAAGTAAACCTAGGCAAGAACAAAGAATGTAGAGAGAAAGTTTGTATCTTACGATATAATTCGCTGTTAGGATAAGAAATTATACCTAATTTTCCTTGATTGGTTACTAAAACGGGATGAGTTAGATACCAACTTAGAAATATCACATCACCACTCGAAGAAGTAGTTGTGAGGCTAAGTCAGTTAAATGATTAGAGGTACGAAAGTCCCTACTCAAGAGCATAAACCCCGTAAACCACATCCACGTAATTGAATTGCCCACGAACTAGAATGTCACATCCCCGCTCAACGATGTAGTAGTGAGGCTAGTTTGTTGTGTTTAGAGGCTCGAAAGACCATGAACATGCAATTGTAATTATGTGAGATGAAAATTTATAATTCCATACTTAAACCATTACAAAGCGTAGTATCACAAGATTATCCGGCGTTAGCCCTAGTTGCTCCTTGAATGTTTTTAGAGTATTTCGATGACCACCCCTAGACTTAATTAAACTTTATCGAAAAAGTTTATATGAACACTTGCGAAAGTAAATATCACACTTGAACTTTATAATTAGCTGAATTGGTCCAGTCCCTTTGGATTCGTCATCCGGCTCTTAAAAAGGGCCACTATATTACTTGTAAGACCACGTACACTTGCGTGTGCGCTGCTGCGCAGTCTCAACAAGTTTTTGGCGCCATTGCCAGGGACTCGACGAAGTTTCGTGAATTTATCTGTTTTTTGTGATTTTTAATTTCCTTAAGTGTTGAGAAACTTGGTCTTAGTCTGACTTATTGCAGGTGATAGGTTGTCTTTCCGAGCTGGCTAGGAATAGAGAGCTTGTGGAACCGTTGCTTGAACCAGAACGTCAAATTCATTTGCGAAGGAGAGTAGCTCTTGAGAAAAATCTAAAAAGACTTCAATAAAATGTACAACAACAACCACTCGCAGGACAAGCACAATTGTCACCGAAAGCAATGGCAGCCAGACCAGTTCGCGAAGTGGCAATCCCACAAGCGACGAATGTGAACTCTAGTATCCGTAAACCGTAAACCGAAAACTCGGATGGAACTTTGAATTGAAACAGAACATGGTGCAGCTGTTACATTCTAGTTTTCCATTCACTGGGATGGCACATGAGGACCCGCAATGAAGACTCTTCATAAAACTTTTTAGAGATTAGTGACACTTTCGTCCCCACCGTGAGTGTCCAGACATGTCCGACTTACCCTCTTCCTATTTTCATTGTTGGGATAGGCGAAAAAGTGGTTGAAAGCTGAACCACCAAACTCCATAACTTCTTGGATGATTTGGCGAAGAAGTTCTTGATCGATTCTTTCCTTCAGTAAGACTCCAAAATTGGAGAACCGAAATACCGAGGTTTCAAGAAGAGGCCCGATGAGAACTTATTTGGCTTGGGAAAGACTCAAGTCATTAAGAGACTGTCCCATCACCAGCAATCCAATGACGTGCTGGATCATACCTTGTAGAAAGTCTAGACCCACACACAAAAAATTTTCTAGACTCGACAGATCGTGTGGGCAAGCCTAGGAGAAGACGTATGATAAGTTGTACACGCCGTTGAATAGAATTGCACAGGGAAATCCAGAATGGCACAGTGAATCATCGAGAGGGGAAGGAAAGAGAGCAGGTTGATAGATGTAGATGGTATGAATGCCTTGGCGGAACAGCTAGCTTCATTCCAAGATCATATTATGACTCGCCCAATAAAACTAAGTATGAATAACAGCTAGGTCAAGTTAATGCACCAGCAAGCTCTAAGTTGGTGTGAAATTTAGAAACAATGGGCACAATGTAGAATCTTGTGGAGCCAACTGCAATCAGTCACCTTGTTGGGAATATACAGAGGAACAATCAGTATTTTTGGAACAAATACAACAAGAATTGGCGCAAGAGACACCCAACTTCTTCTGGGGTGGAAATCAAAAGCAAAGCTATCAAGAACTCCAATGACAGCCAGTGATCAGCGTAATAGGTAGAATGATGGCCAGTTTAGCACTCATTGAGGAAACATGCAGAAAACTTGCAGACCCAGACCCGCCAGTTGCAGAATCAAAGCAGGGGATGGCATCGTACTTGAAGAATCGCAATTGTCCGCCCGCAATCTAGAGAAGCATATGGGTCGATGTGGAGCCGTCAAAACATAAGACCATAGGGAGTGACTACCAAGTGACACACTGCATCTAAACCCCTCCAGTTCAATGCCATCGGGCCCGAGGAGCTGGCAAGCAATTAGCTGATGCAGTGCCAAAAGAGAAAAGAAATGAGGTGCAAATGAGTTGACTAGACAAGGACCACCCACCGACAAGGGAGAGAATCGTGAGATGTCATGCAACAAAATGCAAATCTTCATTGCAGCCAGCACAAACACCACCACCACCATTTCCACAAAGATTCAGAAAGAGCAAGGAGGAGGAATAAGCCTAAAAAGTTCTTTGAGATTTTCGAAGAACTTCACATAAATTTGCCCTTATCGATGTTTTGTAGGAATTCCCAAGTATGCTAAATACTTGAAGAATGTGATGGCCAATAAAGTCAGATTGGTGGATGTCCAGACGGTAGCACTGACGGAGCAGTGCAGTCACTGGGTATTGAGCAAAATTTCGAAGAAGCTCAAAGACCCAGGGAGTTTTACCCTCCCAAAACGTTGGTAAAGTTGAGGTAATATGAGCTTTACGTGATCTGTGGTGCCAGCTAATTCAATGCTCCTAACTTTATTTAACACCCTGGGGTTGGGAAAAACCGCGGCCAACAAGATTGATGCTGCAGCTGCGGATGTCATGAGTGCCACCTGATGGAATAATAGAGGACCTTCTCATCAAAGCTGTAAGATTATTATACTCCGCGATTTTATTATCTTAGATTTTCATGTTGATGACCAGGTACACTTAATCTTGGGACGGCCATTCTTGGCCACCGGAGGAACAGTAATTGACTTAAGAGCAGGACCCTGAAAAATGAGGGTCGAGGATGAAGAAGAACCCTTCCGAGCATACCAAGAAATGAACTCATCCACACACTACGTAAACGCTTGTAAGGTTTGTGTGTTGTCAGAGGATAAGTGTGGGGTGAAAGATTCCATGTGTCCACGGCCTAAGGTAATGATAAATATTCAGCCCGATTCCTCGATCAAAGGGCTTCGAGTGTGAAGAAGTTGGAGGAAGAGAGTTACAGACTGGAGGTCAAGTTTTCTAAAAATCAAAAGAAAAAGAAGTGGTTCTTGAAAGGTAACCTGTATGAGGATGTCCTGAAAAGGATAATCCACATCGTGCCGCGACATAAAATAAGGTGCTTCTTGGGAGGCAACCCAAGCGGTAATCAAGCAGTACGATTTGTGATTTCTTTTGTTTTTGTTTTGCTATTTTCAACTTGTGTCGCTTTTGGTGAAAAGTTAGGCACGTATGGAGGGGAAGCCCGAGTACCCGTGGAGGGGGAAGCAATAAGCATGGAAGAGAAAAAGTGTGGGGTAAAACACCCAATTTGTGCAAATTTGAAGAAAAGCATGTTATTAGCTGTGCCTAGAGGCCTTAGGGAGTATTTCACCCTTTTTAATTTTAATTAGGTGCTTTGAGGACATAGCATGATTCAAGTGTGGGGTGAGGGAAATTTCAAAAATTTTGTGCTTAATGATTTTGGTGAATGTAGTTCTTGATACATATGGGAAAACTTTTTATGCCGAGCATGACTTCACCACCCGCTGGTTTTTCTTTCTAGCTCTTTTCAACTAGGGTCTTTGAACCAAAGAATAAAAAAAATTTCTTTTGTCTGTATATAATGTTTTTAGACATAGTTAGAGACTATTTCCGACGATGGAATGGATGACGACCGTCTTGAGGAAAAATGAGTCAATAGGTTTTGGTTTTGAACCTCGTAGCTAATTGATGGCTTGATGTTCTTTCTATGTGCTATACATGATTGTAAGATACAAGTGTGGTTAGTGTTGAATCATGTGAGAAGTGTATAACTTTGTTTGAGACACTTAGGCTCTTGAATGTGACTCGATGTGATTGAGAGTCTATTCTGGAGGTTAGGAAGTCTTACCATAGTTTTATTTCATTTCAATGATTAAATCGTGCATGCTCTATTCTTAACTTGATATCTTAAATAATCATTATAGCCGTAGCTTGAATTCTTTTGCTAAATTAGTTATGTGTGAGTCTTCATTTACATGAGATGTAAAAGGGTTGTTCGAGGATGAACAAGACTTTAAGTTTGGGGTAGGTGATCTTGGGCAAAATGGCATGCCCAAGTGATACTTTATAACTTAATTTGTGTCTGTTTATCTACTTATTTATATACATTCCCATGTGATTTTATGTAAATGTGAATATATATATACTAACCAACATGATTAGTCCTTGTTTTTGTAAGTTTAAAATGAATTTGAGGAACTAATCTATGATTTGGTAAAGTAGAGGAATGGAATCGGAAGCAAATTACAAAAGTCGGCAAGGAACCATGCCTTGGCAAGGCTGGCCGCGCCAGGCAGCATGCCAAATGTCCGTGTGCCGCTCCCAGCGTCGTGCCATGCCAATGCCAGGCGCGAGAAAAAGGAATCAAGAAGGTCACCTGCGCACCAGCACCGTGCTACGCCAGGCAACCTACATGCCAGCGCCATGTCACGCGGGCCATCGCGCTGCACAGACAGCGTGCCATGCCGGCCATCGCGGCAAGCCTCGTTCTAATATCATTCTAAGGCGATTTCTAGTGTGCATTTGTGTTACCTCCGTGTCACAGAGGCAAATTGGCGCGTTCATCTCCGTGCCACGGAACCATTCCACGACAGGCATAATTTTTTACAATTCTCATTTACTATAAATAGGTCTCTTAGCTCCTAAAATCAGTTTTTCACGATTTATTTATGAAAAACTGCCAAGGAGTGAAGGGAGCAGTGGGAGAACTCACCTAGGGTTCATCAATTTCATCTTCTCGTCTTCCAATTCTTGTAAGTATGTTACTTTAAATATGTTTTCTTGTAATTATACAAACTTGAGTGGATAGAACCCTTCCTCTAAGGTTGAAACCACATGGTATGATTGTGAATACATGATTTTGTTTTGGTTTTAAGTTATTAATTATTGTTTTGTCTTAGATTCCTATGTATGGTTATTTTTATGATTGATCACCATGAAAACACACACGTTACACCGAGATTAAAGCTTGAGAAAGTAAACCTAGGGAAGAACAAAGAATGTAGGGAGAAAGTTTGTATCTTATGATATATTTTGCGGTTAGGATAAGAAATTATACCTAATTTTCCTTGCTTGGTTACTAAAACGGGATGAGTTAGACACCAACTTAGAAATATCACGTCACCACTTGAAGAAGTAGTTGTGAAGCTAAGTCGGTTAAATGATTAGAGGTACAAAAGTCCCTAATCAAGAGCATAAACCCCGTAAACCACATCCACGTAATTCAATTTCCCATGAACTAGAATATCACATCCCCGCTCAATGATGTAGTTGTGAGGCTAGTTTGTCGTGTTTAGAGGCTCGAAAGACCATGAACATGCAATTGTAATTATGTGAGACGACAATTGATAATTCCATACTTAAACCATTACAAAGCGTAGTATCGCATGATTATCCGGCGTCAGCCCTAGTTTCTCCTTGAATGTTTTCAGAGTATTTCGGTGACCACTCCTAGACTTAATTAAACTTTACCGAAAAAGTCTATATCAACACTTGCGAAAGTAATATCACACTTTAACTTTATAATTAGCTGAATTGGTCCAGTCCCTGTGGGTTCGACATCCGTCTCTTAAAAAGGGCCACTGTATTACTTGTAAGACCACGTACATTTTCGTGTGCGCTTCTGCGCAGTCTCAACAGCTTCCAGCCGAACTAGCATCAGTCTATCTAGTTTTCCACATCTCTCTACCTAAGAAGTGTATGAGAGACCTCTCACTCGTTGTACCTATAGAGAGTGTGGGATTTAAGGACCCACCTGTCATATGAGAATGTTCTAGTTGAGATTCTATATCATCTAGTTCATAGGTTGGGAAGCAAAGAAGTTGCTTCTCTAAAGGTGTTACAGTGGAATCATCTAGTTGGGGGAGCTACTTGGGAAGCTGAAGTAGACATTATGGCCAAGTATCCTCATCCATTCCCCCATTAGTTGTTGTTGAAGTCCTCTAGTAGCACTTTAATCAGTTTCATCTCCCATTAGTTGTTGTTGAAGTCCTTAGTATGGTTGCATAACAAAGTAGAATAATCCCAAGGGGTTGATAATGTAACAACCCTCAAAAGTCCCTAAGACTAGACCCTAGACTTTAAATAGAGACTAGTAGGAGAAAAAAGACTTTTTATCATAGAACGAAGCACTTAACAGCCCATTAAGTAAGGTCATGAATCATCGTGACCTGGGGTGCGACACGCCGGCTGTAGCACCGGGACGGCAGCGTGGCACGGCACCCAGCGCACCTGGCATTCGGCCCCGGCCCCGCCCTCCTGGCAGCTCGATGTTGTGCTCATATACTCACCCCCCGAGCCCTTCCTCTCATGTGACATACTCAAAATCTCCCAAGATAGGTGTGCATGCATCAGTTAAATGAAAGAAACTTATGGGGTGTAACATCATCCCCCCTTAAGAACATTCATCATCTAGTGTAGTCATAAGCTTAGGAGACTACATCCCTCGACTATTGCCAGAAACATTTCGGTAGAGTCTCCTCTGTAATATAGACTATTCCGAAACCTGAAACGCAGAAAAGTCCAACATAGGCATCTCACAAGAATCTACTTGATACTGAATAACATATTTCCATCAAATATATGTAAGAAACTGATAACAATAGCAACAAACGAAACTGTATAACATCTGAAACTATCTTTCCTTAACTAAATTTGTCTGGGTTTGTATACTATGGTCGTAGAGCCTGGAAAAACTGAGGATATCTACACATAGTGTCATCCTTAGCTTCTCAATTCATCTTTTCTATATTTATATTCCTCCATAAGATTCTAATAGGCTATATCTTTGGTTATTAAGATAGCCCCTACGGACCTGATGATCTAGCATAACTATGGGAGTTTCCACATGAGATGGATCTTCTGTAACCTGGGCATCCTTGATTGGTATAACCCATGAAAGGTCCCTTATGCGTTGGCATAGCATTGACAAACCGTTCCTATCCTCAAAACACAACTCTAACTCATAGGCTACTTGGCCAATCTTCTGGAGGATCCGATAAGGCTCGATGAATCTATAGCTGGGCTTGCCCTTCTGGTCACACCTCATAACGCCCTTCTTTGACAAAATTTTTCGGAATACTCAGTCTTTGCCTTTGTGTAAAACTCCCTATGCCATACATTAGAATACGAATTCTGATGAACCTAGTCTACCAGTACGCATCTTCTAATGAGTTTAACCTTTTCCCTCTGACTGATGTAGTATAGCCGGCTCAACTAGGTTTACCTACTTCAAATCATCATATAGGTGACCTACATTCTCACCCGTAACATATCTTTGAGCATCTGAATCATGTGCACTACTTTGTTGTTTGTTTGGGGATGAGAAGTCGTACTCAAATTAAACTGCGTCCCAATCTGTTCTGACAGCTTTTCCAAAATCGCGTTGTGAGTTGTGCCCCTTTGTCAGAAGTTAATTGATACTGGTACATCATATAGCCAGAATATTTATTTAGTATTCAATTTAGTATAATCTTTAGCTGAAACGTAATTCTGACCTGTAAGAAATAAGTTAACCTCATTAGCCTTTCAACAAGGACCCAAATAGGGTCACGTTTATACCTGGTACAAGGTAACCCTGTAGCTATATTCATGATGACTACTTCCCACTTTCATGCAGGCATGACTATCATCTAAATTTTTCTACTCGATTTCCGATGTCCAACCTCTCCTTGTTGGCCATTGAAGATCTATGCCACAGATCAATGATATCCTTCTTCTTCCTATGCCACCAACCTGATGCGTTTTCATTAAACCCAGGTGGAAGGAATAATGTACATGGTGTTTCTTGCTAAAGTCTAGTGACGAAGCCCTACCACTTTTAAAACATAGAGTCGACCTCTAGGTCTCAAGACTTTTCCCCCTACTATCTTAAAGGTTGACGACTCCTTGTTGGGCCTTGTCTCTGGGTTGTACTAGGCTTGGGTCTCCGTACTATCTCTTGTGAAGACAACCAACCTAATGCCCATCTCTTAAGTTGAGGGATTTTGAATGCGACCCTTGGCCATAACCCCTCAGTCCTCATCTTTTTCTTCACTCGTCTAACTGCATGACTCTATCACTAAGCTTTTTGCCTCCACAACTAGTGGTGATACTGCAGCTTTCTAGGTCACAATCTCACTATCCTTTAAATATCAGTCTAATGCTCATTTCTCAACGTTTTGCAGCAACTCCAAGCTCTATCAGCCCACTACAGCCTAGAGGTAGTGCGACTCTCTGCAAAAGCTCAATGTTCACGTCCTTCCCTTACTTCTATAGGCTGGAAACCGGGGTTCGTGCCCCATGTACCGTACTAGCAAAGACTCTACTGGCCAATTCTACCAACCTATATTGTCCTAGCCTACACTCAGGCCGGTTCCCATCATATAATCTCTTTTCCCCTCAACATAATAGACTGGGGATCGTAGGCTTTATTCTCCAAGTAATTCCCTACCGTTATCAGCACGCTGCAGTGGTATTAGCCTATTCTAACTCGAGCTTTACTATTACTGGGAGTCTATTTCTTATGGACTCTCACTTGTACTCGGCTGCTCCTAGAAATCTTGCATGTCACCCTAATCTTTACTGTAGTGAAGGTCTAGGTGGCTTACTTAAGTAATAGCCCTCAGTCTGGGTTGTCCCTCAACTGTGACCTGCTTTCCTCTCAGNCTGTTGTAGCTAACTTGTGGCAGACTGTAGTCCGTCACATATCAAGCATTATTCTAGACAGACATAACAATCAAAGCTTAGGGACTCAATCCTATACAACTCGGCTCTATAGTACGATCTGAGAAGAAGGAGGGGTAACCATACTATCATCCCTCATAGCCTCCTGCTTATAGAATGTGGTGCACAACACATTTATAAACAAGACTCTACTAGACATGGCTTGCAGATTCCTAGGATACGACGTTGCTCTGATACCAAGTTTTTCACACCCCACCTTAGGAGGCATGACTAGCACCTAATGCCACATTGGGACCTGGATTGACCTGGCTGGGCATATGCACCTCCAGTGCCTGCCAGCAACTCAAAATCAAGAAAACAAACTTCTATATCTCGGCTGTAAACAAACCTCGGGCCAACAAAGCGGTGCAACACCTGTAAAAGAAAACAGCTAACCCAGCCAACATAATAATAAAGGAATCCTATGAGGCCGACAAGATCACCATGTTGCTAGTTATAATAGAATCAAAATAGGCGGTCATATTCACGCTATAGAAGACAATGCTGCTAACTAACTAGCTAAACTAGGCCCCACATGGCCAACATGCAAAATATAACATACGCAGGCCCCACACAGCCAACAACAACCAACTAACTGAAGACTGTAGTCTGCAAGCCTCTAAGAGTTAAATAGTGGTCAGGAAAGGGTCTCGACCTACCCAAAACTGAACAAAAAAAATAGCAAACTTCCACTACCTGGCAACTCTTAATGAAAGGAGCTGACCAATCTGCTGACTCCGAATAGTTGCTAACGATAGTCCTGAACCCTGTTTGTCTAAACCTGCAGGCAAGTATGCAGCACCCCATGTGTGGGCGTCAGTACAATATGTATTGAATATGTAAGGTAGTAATAGAAGCTGGATAGAAGCTAATAAAGAACTGAAAGTAAATAGCAAGGGGGGGTAGAAGTTAACTTGTAAGCTTTCTTATCTATAACCTGCATCTAGTAAATCACTGCACGATAAGAGTTGAAACTACACTACTATATATTCATAAGCTACATCTATCAAGCAAGTATACAAAAATGAACCTAACCTGGCCCCCATAAGTCTAGCAGGTACAATCATCACAGAGATAACCTGCTTGGGCCCCCATAAGCCCCGAGAGGTGCCAATCAGTCTATGTACCCCTATTGGTACCCTTGAGGTCATGTAAGTAACTGTATCTGAGCCATCTAGGTTCTTGTAACTATATCTGAGCCATTTGGGCTCCAGTTACTGTATCTCGAGCACACAAGGCTCTATGAAGGGTCTGTAATGCTATTGACGACTGCGCACACGCAAGCGTACATGGTCTTACAAGTAATACAGTGGCCCTTTGTAAGAGCCGGATGTCGAACCCACAGGGACTGGACCAATTCAGCTAATTATCAAGATCAAGTGTAATATTAACTTTCGCAAGTGTTGATATAGACTTTCTCGATAAAGTTTAATCAAGTCTAGGGGTGGTCACAGAAATACTCTAAAGTAATTCAAGGAGCAACTAGAGCTAAGGACGGTTAATCATGCGACACTACTCTTGGCAATGGGTTAAGTATGGAATTATCAATTGTTGTCTCACATAATCGAAAATGCATGTTTATGGTCTTTCGAGCCTCTAAACACGACAAACTAGCCTCACAACTACATCGTTGAGTCAAGATGTGACATTCTAGTTCGTGGGCAATTCAATTATGGGAATGTGGTTTACGGGGTTTATGCTCTTGATTAGGGACTTTCGTACCTCTAATCATTTAACTC
>JACEIK010002759.1:113603-127981 GCA_018107945.1 Datura stramonium | reverse complement strand
ATTAGACAAACAAGACAAAAGTTATACATTTGAGTATCGATTTGGCATATAAATATGCCCCTTATCAGTGAACGCGCTAATTTACCTCCGTGACACGGAGGAATCGCGAAAGCAATCTGGAATTTTCATAAAACACCCGCCAGGAAGCCCCTTGCCACGATGACAGCGTGGCACGCTGCTTGTGCAGCGCGTTAGGGGCCGTGACACGCCCTTTTCACGCAGCCTGGCCTGCCGTGGCACATTGCTATCGCGCAAGTGGGCTGTTTCGCGTGTCCTCCTTGCCGACTTTCACATTTTGCTTCCGATTCCATTCCTCCACTTCACGAAATCATATATTAGTTCCTCAAATTCATTTTAAACCTACAAAAATAAGAACTAATCATGTTGGTTAGTATATATATTCACATTTACATAAAATTACATAAGAATGTATATAAATAAGTAGATAAACAAGACGAAAACTAAGTTATAAAGTATCACTTGGGCATTCCATTTTGCCCAAGATCAAATGCCACTACGGCGTAGAGGAAGTCCATAAGTGAATAGAATTCAATATGTCCCCGTAGGCTCTTCTTTAGTCCTTACAGACAATCTGTGGCTCCGTAAGAGATTCAGTAACTCCGCAAGCAATACAGCATCATAGCTCCGTGAGAAATCTATAGCTTCGTAAGCATTAGCAGCACCATAGCTCTGTAAGCAGTTTATCTCTCTATAAGTAGTTCGTACAACTAGCAACCTCTTAGCTATTCATTGCGAGAGGAAGTATGAAATATGATCTACCCAAAATATGGACACTATGTTACAATCTACAAATATAATCACCTAAAGGTGTATCTAGACCAATAGGCCTAATGTGACCACTACTCGCCCCTAAAACAGTTTGTATAGATGCCAACAGGCACACCCCGTATGCCTGCATCGGCTAGAGGGTCCTGGTAGCGATTACAATCTCTGTCGGCTTAGACGAAAAAGGGCGAGGCCTGGGTGATCTAAGTGATAGGAAGAAGGTCATGCTAGAATAGTGATAGCTCATAAGCGAATAGTAAGGTTGCAGGCGACCAACTATTTTAGTTCCTTCTCTTAGAACGACTATAGCCTGCCACTAATCGGACATGCTCCTAAGCAGTAAGCCCTGACTTCCCACAAATGACTTACTATAATTATTGGCCTGAAGGTAATGTTGTACTACTATGGTTATACTCCCTTAGACGTTAACATTGTCTATATGAATTGCATATGGCTCGTCAGAGTGGTTCAGAGCCTCATAGGTAGGTATATCTAGATTTCGCCCTTCGTGGAAACATGTACTTGGGAATCTATAAAAGTCTCCTGGGGCATTGGCCCCATGTCTAATTAATAAAAAGGTTCCTTCCCTTAGAGCATCAGCTAGTCTATCAGATTTCTAAAAACTGGGTTGGTCTCCTGAGAAATCTATATGACAATCGGTACATCGACTAAATCTAACGGTCATTGACAGTAGCCAATCATATGGCAGGCTATGGTCAGTTCATTAGGCAACCTTGGTTCCATTGACTCAAAGGTATGACCATCCTACCAAGATTCTGGTCCTGGAGGTGTCAAGGTACGCCAACGACCTATGGGCAAGCTTTACTATCTATATAGGCGTAAAATAGAAAGTTATATCGCCAAACTGCTCCCTATGCTATCCAACTTTACCAAGTTAGACCCAACAGCTAACCACAAGATTATAAGCCCTTGGTATGATAGCGAGACATTAGAATCCCAGTAATACTATGAATAATTGAACAGGGAAGTTTCTATGACGCTCCTAGAGTCTGTCACATTGTGTATATTCTTTCCCAATGGGGAATACTATGATATAATCTCAATTCATCTCGTAGCAACTAACCACAACATATATAATCATTATCTACTTTTAGCATCTAGTCACAACATACGTACTTACAACTTACTTACAAAAGTGTAGGTCATATCAACTATACGACGAGAATAACTTGCCAAAGAGATAAGTTAACATACCTCGAATGCCGACTTTTGTTCACCCAAATAGTTTCCAACCTGAAGCTAGTAATTCCACTCAATTGCAGCCTTTACACTGAGAGAATAAGGTTATTTCAATACTATGACCTAAGAAATAGCATTATCTATCAATGAACACTGACTACAACTCAACTTCGTTCAATTCGACCGAAAACTCACAAACTCCTAAGAGTTTCAAAGTTAAAATGCTTACCTATCACCTGTAGCCACTTAGGATTAAAATTAAAGTGATTTCTACAACTTGTACTCGGTGGGGTTCAAGTACTCTGAGTGAATTTCCCAGAAATAACTCCACAGGGATGTTCCTCGTAGGTATTTAACTTGTTATCCAAGAAGAATTTGTATTTGGGCGGTGTTTGATGAAATATGTCACGCCCCGCCTTGGGGGGTATGACTGGCACCTGGTGCCCTACTAGGACCTGAACTGCTAGGCTGCTGAGCCTAAGCACTTCTGGTGCCTGGCTGGCTCTAACTCTAATTCATGGAATCAACAGGCTATATAACGGCTGTAAGTACAGCCCCCGGCCGGCTAGGCCTATAGCCACTTGTGCAACCACAATAGCTAACCAGAACCACATCAACATAAGGGAACCTATGCGGTCCGACAAGGACACCATGCTGTCTAGTTACTTCTGAATCAAGAAAACAGGAGCTAAACTGCTACTTGACCGACAAGGTCAGCACTACCAACTGAATAAGGCCCCACACGGCCATCATAAACAAGATAAAACATACATGCGGCCTCACACGACCGGTACAGCTAACCATAGGGAATATACAATCTGCAAGCCTCTAAGAATACTGATAAGATGGTTGGGACAGGGCCCCAACCTACCCATATTGTACAACAAGGAAAAGGAATAAACCTCTATCTGTCTAGATTCGGATGAATGGAGCTGATGACTATGTGCTGGCCGGAATCACGAGGGGTTGGCTCCTCATCTATGAGTACCTACAGGCAAGTAATGCAGCGCCATAAGCGGGCGTCAGTACCACTGGTACCGAGTATGAAAAGAAAAAACTGAACATGACTGAAGATAAGCAATAGTACTAATAGTTTTGAATAGAAGAAAATAGCTAAGACTGTCGGGGATGGCGAAATCTTAGATGAGCTTATCTATACTGAAAAGCAGGTGAACGTCATACCTGTTACTGCGGCGTCCTGCTATTTATTAATCTAATAAATAACACATATATATATATATATCATACAAGGACCTATACCAACCCCCATAAGCCGGAAGGATCCAACCAACACGCAATCTATATACCCCTACCCGGGTCAAACCATCCAAAAATAAAGTCACTCCACTCGCCAAATAACTACGAGCACCTTTACCGGCCCCCTGGGTATGCAGCTTGGGCTCTCTGGGCCCCCTGACTATAACTGTATCTGAGTCCATAGGACTCTTGTAACTGTATCTGATATTTGTTTCTGTATCTATAATATGTGCCCTGGGCGCAAGCGCTCGGCAGGGTATACTGTAATGCTGATCAGCCTGCTATGAGGAATGCTGCATCCCATCTTCATCCTACTGCGGACGGCATGCCACTCCTTGGAGTGACATATCCTCACCCTCTGGCAGGCGAATCAACACAGCTATTAACCCTGGGGTGGAAAGGAAGCTCTAAGGGTGCCCACATACAACAATCAAGTCTATACAAACAACAATAATCACAAATAGCATATAAACTGAGGATGAGAATGATAACAACATACTTTAACGTTCTGTATTGAAATTCATACGAAAATATAATGATCCTGATAATACTAATATTTATACTCTGGTTCTTTACTCTGAATCTTGTATTGAAAAGTACTAAATCTGATACTGGGCTATACTGGGTCTAGAATAATATCTCGCCATCTGGCACTGATTTACTGACTTTTATTCCGAACATGGCATAACAACACAAAATAGACTTACTGAATTCATAGTAAGCTCAATACTCGACTCCTGGAATTCTCTTCTGGAATTTACTCTATTTTACTAAGCTAGAATACTAACTTGCCGAAGAAACGTTCTTGACATACCTCAATTTCTGATTTCCCGGCTAACTGGCGTAATTCGGCCAATAATCCACTATTTCTTCCAACTGCATTCATATTTATAACAATTAGGACTAGATTCAACAATATCCTAGAAGAAACATCACTTTCAATATATATATAGCCCAAACATTGACTTACCGAAAAACAGCTGAAAACTCGTTATTTCTTGGGAGTCTAGGAGGGAAAAGTACTCACTTCAGTGCTAGGAGTATATTGGCACTAATTTGGAGCAATTTCACTTACCTTAGCTCGGTAGCAAGATGGTTCGCCGGTCGAATTTCACGAAACTAAACCCGTAGGGGTGCTCCTCGCTGCTTAATACCTCACTACCAAAGGTTATACCGAGTTTTTACCGCGTATAATGGCGTAATCGGAAGGAAATTCCTTCAAAATCCTCGTGCCCTCTATTTTCCTTTGTTCTCTCTATTATTCTCTAGAAATTTATGAGAATTTTAAAAAAAACGAAGTGGAGAGGTTTATATACTTGGGCCTGGACAGAGCCTCCGTGACATGCCGCCATCGCGGAGGCCCTCCCTCCGTGGCACGCTGCCATCGCGGAGGGGTTCTGCCCTGGCTTCTCTCGTGGTGGTTCGATGCAATGTTCATCCGGTCTTCCCCCGGGCCTTTTCCTAGCATGTAGGAGGGGTTCTTCCCCGGCTTCTCCCGCGGTGGTTCGATGTAATGTTCATTCGATCTTCCCCCGGGCCTTTTCCTAGAATGTATGACATTCTAAAACTCTTAACCAACATGCGAATAGGCCTTCTACATGTCGAGAATTTACGGGGTGTAACAAATAATTCTGCCAAAAACTTATAGAAATTTTAGAGAAAACATGTTAGGGGTCATGGGTCTGTTTATGGAAATATTTTGGATGGATTGACCATTAACTTAAACCTATATATATAAGGGCAGTGGTAAGGGGGGCGCGGCGTGCCGGCCATAGCACCGGGTCGGCAGCGCATTGCTGAGAGACTGCCCCCATCACCAGCAGTCAAATGAGGTGTTAGCCTACACCTTTGTGGAGAGTCTAGAACCACATATGAAAATCTTATTAGACTCTGCATCGGGTGGGCAAGCGCTGGAGAAAATATATGATGAGTTGTACACTCTATTGAACTGAATTGCTCAAGGAATTCCAAAGTGGCACGGTGAATCATCAAGAGGGGCAGAGAAGAGAGCAGCAGGGTTGAAAGAAGTGGACAGTGTTAATGCCTTTGCAGCATTGCTAGTGTCGTTGCAGCACTAAATGATGACTCTGTTCAGCAAACTAAGTATGAACCAGCTTCAGGGACAAATCAATGCAATTCAGCAAGCCCCGAGCTGGTGTGAAATTTTTGGTAATAATGGGCATAATGCAGACTCTTGTAGGGCCAATCCTGAATCAGTCAACTTTATAGGAAATGTTTAGAGAAACAATTAGACTTATGGGAACACCTACGATAAGAATTGGCAGAATCACCCAAATTTCTCTTGGGGTGGTAATCAGAGTCAGAGCTACCAGCAACCTCAGCAACAGTAGTATCAACAGCAAAATAGGTAGAATAGTGGCCAATCAAGCAGTAGCAACATTGAGGAGATGTTGCAGAAAATCATGGCTACTCAGATCGGGCTATTAGAGAATCAAGAAAGGATGGCTTCAGACTTGAAAAATCAACTGATGGACACCCGAAATCTAGAGAAGCAGATGAGTCAGCTGGCAGCTGCACAGCATACCAGACATTAGGGAGGGNTTAGTTTGAAGCAATTTTCCTTTGTATGATTCTTTAGTTTGCAGATGAGTCAGCTGGCAGCTGCACAGCATACCAGACATTAGGGAGGGATACCCGGTGATACAGATACAAACCCCTGACAGGTCAATGTCATCAGCCTGAGGAGTGCAAGCAATTGGCTGATGAACCACCGAACGAAAAGAGAAATGAGGTGCAGTCGGAACTAGTTAGATAGGGTCCATCCACTAACAGAGGAGATAACCAGAGTGCTGCAAAACACAATGCACAATCATCATTGAAGCCATCACAGATACCACCACCACCATTCCTACGAAGGCTCAAGAAAAGCAAGGAGGAAGAATATTTTAAAAAGTTCTTTGATATTTTCCAAGAACTTCACATCAATTTTCCTTTACTTGATGTTTGCAGGGAATTCCAAAGTACACCGTGTACTTAAAAGATGTGGTTGCCAACAAAGTGAGGTTGGTGGATGTCCAGACAGTGGCACTTTCTAAGGAGTGCAGCTACAGGGTGACTATCAAGATGCCGAAAAAGCTCAAGGACCCAGGGAGTTTCACCCTCCCCGTACAAATTGGTGAAGCTGAAATTATAAGGGCTCTGTGTGATTTTGGGGCAGCAGTCAATTTAATGCCCCTATCTCTATTTAACACCCTGGTATTGGGTAAGCCGAGGCCCACATGAGTAATGTTGTAGCTGGCAGACAAGTCCATAGTGGCACCAGAGGAGATAATCAAGGACCTTCTCATCAAAGTAGGTAAATTCATTATACAGGCTAACTTTATAATTCTTGATTTTAAGATTGATGATAAGGTACTTTTGATCCTGGGACAGCCATTCTTGGCAACTGGAGGGGCTATCATAAATGTGAGAGTAGGTAACCTTAAAATGAGGGTTAATGAGGAAGAAGAGCTCTTAAGAGTTTATCAGGAGATCAGCCCACTCAAACACTACAGAGATCTTTGTAAGATTAGTTTGTTGTCAGATGCTAAGTGTGGGCTGGTAGATTCCATGGGTCCATTGTTGCAGGGCATGTTGACACTTCAACCCAAGTCTGATGGAGAGAGGAAATTAAAGAAGAAGATGGAAGAAAAGAGGGACAAAGTGGAGGTTGTTTCCTCTAAAAACAAAAAGATGAGGAGATGGTTCTCAAAAGGGAAAACATGTTTGAGGATGTTCTGAGAAGGATAGTTCACGTCATGCCGAGATGTAAAATGAGGCGCTGCTTGAGAGGAAACCCAAGAGTACCACTGGTACAAATTCTTTTCATTTTGTTTATAATTTTGGTTATTTTCACTTTTTGTTTTTGTTTTGGTACATAAGCATAGATTGAGGGGAAGTCTGAGTACCCTTAGAAAAGGAAGCTACGGAGCATGAAAAATTGCAAGTGTGGGTTCATTGACCCATATGCTCAAAAATGGAGAAAAACGTGTTGTTAGCTAGGCCTAGAGGCCTCAAGAAGTATTTCTCACCCTGGTATTAATTTTATTTGATTCTTTGGGGACATAGCATATTTTAAGTGTGGGGTGAGGAAAATTTCAAAATTTTTAAATTTTGTGCTTAGTGAATTCGAGTGAAGTTGATGCTTGGTATAATATTGTTTGATGAAAAGTTAGAGTTGAGCACATTTCACGCACCACGGTGTTTCTCAGATGAGAANTAGTGAATTCGAGTGAAGTTGATGCTTGGTATAATATTGTTTGATGAAAAGTTAGAGTTGAGCACATTTCACGCACCCTTTGGTTTCTCTTTTCGGTTCTTTTTCGAAGGGAGGCATTTTGAACCGAGAAATAAAATTTTTCCTTTTTTTGTACATAACTTTTCAGTCATAGTTAGGGACTTTTTCTGATGATGGATGGATGACGGCCGTCTTGAAGAAAAATTAGTCAATAAGTGTTAAGTTTGAATCTTTAGCTGATTAATAGCTTGATGTTCTTGATATGTGCTAGACATGATTGTGAGATACAAGCTAGATTAATTTAGAAGCATGTTTAGCAATTGTATAACTCTATTTGAAGCACCTAGGCTCTTGAATATGACTTTGTATGCTTTAAAGATTAATTGTAAATTCTTATGATTAGCTGAGTAAGAGTCTACTGAATCTGTCTTGAGTTGGGCATGTGATGTGAGTGTAAGGTTTTTGAATATTCCATGATATTGTGTAGTGTCTAGAACTTGCCTGATGTGTATATAAAATGAAATGAGGGATGTTAATTGTAGGAGATGATTTAGGCATTTTTTGGATGAGCCTAATTATTATCCATCGCTTTACCTACCTTCCTATATGATCCTAGTTAGCCCCATTGAGCTTTTAGCGTACTCTTTGCTAGCCACAAGATGAGATTAATCCTTTCTTTTTTCAATAGCCTTGAATTTGATCCAAAACTCCTAAGCGCTTAAGTGAAAATGCAAAAGAAGTTGAGTGAAAAGTTGGAAGAAGAAGAAGAAGGAAAATAGTGGTTGTGGGAGTTGAAGAAAAGACTAGAGGTGCACTTGTTTAAAAATTCATAAGTGTTGGTAGGGAGTAAAAGAATAAAAGAGCGAAAAAATTGTTTAAGTACTCCTTACTAATAGCCTAAGTGTTCTTAATGAAATGGGTAAACAAAGAGGAAATTGGGAGTTGAAAAGAATAAAAGTGAAGTAAGAGGATAGATATCCGTAATAAAATTGCGATGTATTAAAAGCGCTTAGGGAAGATAGTCACTATTACTGGCCAGAATAGTACCTACCCTTCCCTTAGCTTACATTACAACCCACTAAATCCTACTTGATCTTACTTTCAAACATTCCTAAATTAGCAGAATAATATACTAAAGGCAAGCTTATGGGTCAATACATGATGCATGTGAATTCTTTATGAGAGTGAGTTGAATTCTTATTTATATACCCATACATGTTATAAATTGAAAACTTGCGAGTGAAAATGGGTATCTCTCTTGTTGTGAGGGCACATGTTTGATGAAGGACAAAATTCAAGTTGGAGGTCTTGATTGGTTAATTGCATGAATTTTTTGAGTTTAAGAGTCGATTCTTGAGGCTAGGAAGTCTTAACTTAGTTATATGTGATTTCAAGTTATATATTGAATGCTCTATTTTAAACTTGTTATCTGAAACAAACGGTACAACATTAGCTTGAGTCATCTTGCTTCAATTAGTTATGTGGGAATCCTTTTTGTGCATGAGATGTAATAGAGTTGTTCGAGGACGAACAAGGCTTTAACTTTGGGGTAGTGATCTTGGGAATATTTACACCCTCGAGTTCTATTTTATAACTTAGTTTAGTTATGTTTGTCAAATTAAATAATTACATTCTTATGTGATTTTGTATATTTATGTGCATAAATTAACCAATGTGATTAGCCCTTGTTTGTAGGTGAAAAATGCTAAGGATGGGTTAAATATGACGATGCACGAGCAAGGAGGAACATTGGAAGGAGTTGGAGGAAGATGGCATGAAGATGGCATGAGATGTTAGCTGCCAGATAGGGCAGCGTGCCATGTAGCACAAGCTGCGGGCTGAGGTTCGTTTCATAGCATGAGGCAGGCGCACTAGGCATCGTGCCATGCCCAGCGTCTGTGCTCAAAGTAGCAACACCATCCGACCAAGGAAAAGCAGAGGTGCACATTGGCTCCATGCCATGCTACGCGATGCCCATGCTATGTCCACCCGATGTCAAATTCCAGTAGTCTGTCGGGATGGAGCCATGACACGCTACCAGAATAGCGCGACTAGTGGCATGTCAAAGAGGCAGTTTGGGCAAGGCTAAATTTTTGCATTTTTTCACTTAATATATATTCTACACTTGGTTATTTTATTGAGACATCACAAAATATTTATGGAGAAATGGAAAGAAGCGAAGGGAGAAGGAAAGGAACTCTACCTAGGGTTCATAACTTTTCATTCTCCTTTACCATTCTTGTAAGTACATTACTTTAATCATGTTTTTGAGTAATTTTACGAACATGAGTAGCTAAAACCCTTCTTTACGGTTGAGGCCACATGATATAAATATAATTGCATGAATTCATCTTTGGTTCGAGTTTCCATAGTTGATTTTTCTTGCATTCTTAATTATCATTGTTTTTATGCTTGATCACCATGAAGACAAACTTGTTAAGCTTAGGCAAAACCTCGAAAGATTAACCCTAGCTTAGAACATAAGAGTGTAGGGAGAAAGTTCTTGTCTTTATGATAAGATTCGCAGTTAGGATAGAAATTATACCTAATTTGCCTTGCTTGGTTAACAAAACGGGATGATAGCTAGACACCGACTTAGAGTTGTCACATCACCGCTCATTGAAGTAGTTGTGAAGCTAAGTTAGGTTAAATGATTAGAGGTACAAAAGTCCATAATCAAGGGCATAAACCCCGTAAACCACATCCACATTGTTAATTGCTCATGAATTAGGACGTCACATCCCCGCTCAATGATGTAGGTGTGAGACTAGTTTGTTGTGTTTAGAGGATCAAAACACCATGAACACTGCATTTTGACTCTGTGAGATAACAACTGAAGTTTTAATACTTGAACCATTGTGAATTGAAGCATTACATGATTGTCAGGACTCAACTCTAGATGCTTCTTGTCATAGTTTTCCGGCTATCTTGTGATCACCCCTAGATTTAAATACCCACTTTCCAAATCTCTAAACTCAACACTAGTAAAATTTAATAGAGCACTTAAACTTGAATATTTACTGAATTAGTCTAGTCCATGTGGGTTCAACATCTGGCTCTTTAAAAGTCATTGTATTACTTGTACAACTGCGTGCGCTGGAGCGCAACAGCCAACCCTTCTTCCGTTTCCTCATCTTGGAGGCATAGTTTCACTAAATAGAAATAAAGAACGAGTTAGGAGGACATTTCTAGAATTGAAATTCATCGCACGATATGGAGTATGAACAAAAAGGAGTTTTTCTAATAATGTCTTGTAGTCTCCCTATCATAAGTGTGGCGCACTTCACGCCTATGAAAGGACTCTACTCGACGCGGCTTTCTGACATCCTAGGATACTCTAAACGTAGTGCTCTAATACCAAGTTTGTCATGACCCGAGTCTATACCCTAGATGAGATATGGTACTTGGAGTCACAAGTAACCCCAAGTCAACCCATGGTCTATCATAACACTGGTAAACTCTGTAGACATAAGAGGAAGCTTTACATAAATAAAATCATTTAATAAAATTGATTTGACAAAGTCCATACATCTAAAAAACAATACTAATTATTTGAGTCTATGTATGGAAGACAAATACTAAAAGATGAGTTGCTGGGACAAGCCCCCAGCTAACTCTAAAGTCTGACCAAAAGAACTAACTGAAAGTAAATATCGTCCTCGAATAATTAGGACTTACCAACTGCAGTTGTTGATATCGTCTGGGGAAAACTACTAACGATGCTGGGATTGTGAACCTGCACCTATATCATGATACGATACACCATGGAAGGTATGCGTCAATACTTTGAATGTACTAAGTAAGTGAGAGATATAAGCATGAAAGAAAAATAACTGAACTAAAATGACATTAAATGACCAATAGAAATGTTGTAAACTGATACAACTGAATAATAACCGATATTTTCAATAATGACCCTGGCTGATAGTCATAAACATGTCCTGGATCCGAGATACTGAACTGGGCTAAACTAAACTGAACTGATCTGAACTGAGACTGTACTGACTAGTGGGAGAGTCTATAACTGACATATAACAACGCGAGCTAAACATGGAGTGCGATGTATACGCCCCATCGATAGGACCCAATACACCTTGTCAGGGTATAAAGGCATGAACTGGGTGATTACAAATCTAGGGACATTGAACCATTAAAATAACCTGCAGCGGCAACATAGTTTTGTGAACCTAGGTGCACTGGAACCCCGGTCCACTCGGTGCTAAGTCCTACTCCCACTGGATAGTACGAATTTGACAACTAAGCTAATAGCTCGAAACTGGGGTCCAAGACTAAATTAGGAATACTTATCTAGAAGTACCCTAAGAGTCTTATCGGACCGTATCCTATAACTGGTGTTCTAAGATATGCCAAAGTGGCTTGTCTGAAAGAGTCGTAACCATCTAAAGAACAAACTGAAGCTGAAGCTGGTGGTTCTAAGGCTGGTCAGAGCTGCTTATCTGGAAGCATCGTAACCGTCTAAAGAACTAACTAATAACTGGGAGGCATTACTGACACCTCAACAACTGACTATTGTCAAACTGATCAGCTAACATTTTCGAAAGACTCTGAATTAGAATGGAAAAATAACCAAAGTTGTCGACAATAATGAGAAGGATCAGAGGTGTGTTGTAGATGATGTGCTAATTAAACAAGGCTATGTTAGATCATCTCATCAGTTCAAATTGTGTAAATAACTTTGGGAAGGTAGGCATTCTATGTTTTTCAACCTTATAAATGGCTCTTTCTACAGTTGTTTCGAACCGCTAGACACAATTAAATCAACCCAATCAAGTTTGGATCAATAGCTGCACTAATATCTAGCTATTAGCTATTAATTAGGAATAAGAATATGGGTTTGGATATGTCTAGCCCAACTTCCACAACATTGCATCCATTTCCACCATCAAATTCTCTCCCAACACTTAATTCTTCTCTTTCAAGCAGAAATCAAGAAAAAAAAGTAGACCCACATCTGCAACTATGGATCTCCAACTATAAATCGGAGAGAACTTAACAAATTTACACTAATTAAGAAATATTGAGATAAATATAGCACTCATCACCACACACCTCTAGTTAATGATTTTGCTACATATGGTTAAGAAACTAAAGAGCATATTTAGAAATAAATTAATTAATTTCAATAATAAGAGTAGAAAAATAAAATTCAACAATATGTCTTCAACAATGGTGGTACCTTGCTACAGAGGAAAAAGAAGAAAAACATAATATTTAACAATTTTCACCAATAGAATTCTACTTTCTTCCTAAGAAAATATTCAAAAAGATAAAACTTGAGATCTGATAGGTACAAAGTACTTCTTTCTAGGATATATCTAAAATTAGGGTAACCAATCCCCTCTTTTTCAGTGTTGGACCTATTTTCCGTTGCTCAAGCATTCTGACACTTCTGAAAGTACCAACGGTTTGCCGGTTACATTCCGCGAACCACCGGCTATCATTGATTGCTCCTTTAGTGATTTTTAGTGTCCTTCGGTGATTCACCGGCCTCCAACCGTGCTACACCGATTTCTTTCTCTTTGATCCAGCAAGTTCAGGTGCCAGTAGGCAAATTAACCGATAGTCGCCAGTTTATGTCCGCGATCGCTGGTTTCTTTAGTTCCTCAAGGTAGTGATCATCTGCATTTGGACAACGTTTCTCCAGTCTTCTCTGGTGAAGCACCGATTTTCACCTGATTTCCTTCTTTTTACTCCAATTCTTGCTCTTTTCTTCAAATTAGATATCTTCACATAAAAAGGCAGAAAGGGCGTAAAATTCATCTAAATGACTTAAAAACTAAGCTAAAACTCATGCTTAAGAGCCTAATGAGTTGGTAAATTACCAACTCATCATCGATCATGCTGCCGGAAAGGTGATCATTTATATAAGATTATCCAATGAAAACTAATATCCCAAATAATATACATCCAACGAACATATATACATAGGTATATGATCGTGAAGGTCAACATCATAAATCTGAAGTAGCTTCCAGATGCCACCACTATAGGTAAAATCAATGTTATAATTAAGCTAATTTTTTCATGGAAAAAATAAATATACATAAAATTGACTTGGTTTAGCATCAAAATACTTATGTATTTTATTGTATCAACTGTATCTACATCATTATTTACCAGTTCCATATATCATTTAGTAGTTATTTGTTCACTGATTAAATATTTTTATAAGTTTATATTTTAATAAATTGATATAATAACCCTTATTATCAAGGATCAATATAAAAAGCCAACCTTTGACCTGTTTGACGGTGCTGCTCCGAAGGATAATTTGCATGAAGAAATAAAATCAGAACGGACCAAGAATTTTCATATGATAGAAAATTTGGCTGGAGTACATAAGCAGGCGGATGTATATTAAATATTGTAAGTACTAAATTACAAACTTAAATTAATCCCTCATAACTGTTTTTTTTATAAAATTTTAATAGATTCCAAAGTTAACCACAATGATGCAGCAGATATCGCTGCTGATCAGAGTTAGAACATACAAAGTGATGACAACCCAATCATCTCAGAGGCATCTAATCTTCTAAATTGAATGTTTTATTTCTTTTTTTATTCATCTTTAAGTTGGTTCTTATTAATATGAGATAGTTTTACTTATCAAGGACCCAAATATCAAATTACAGGTGGGATGTATGACATACCGCTCATGTTGACACCCCTGTAGGAGATGAAAATATTATCCATCTAACTTTCATTCGGGCTGAACATACCAGTGATAAATGAATATCTGAATCACCCCCCGTCGCAATTTGAGTTTTCTGATGAATTATTTCCAAGTTTAAATCCATAGAGAAGCATCATAGTTCAACCTTATGCCAATATCCAGGAAGTTACAGCACTACCTATGCAATGTTCTAGGCGACTAGGT